>CAUYLG010011371.1:0-48631 GCA_963573385.1 Cacajao melanocephalus | reverse complement strand
TGATGCCTCCAGCTTTGTTCTTTTTGCTTAGAATTGACTTGGCTATGCAGGCTCTCTTTTGGTTCCACATGAAGTTTAAGGTGGTTTTTTCCAGTTCTGTGAAGAAGGTCATTGATAGCTTGATGGGGATAGTGTTGAATCTATAAATTACTTTGGGCAGTATGGCCATTTTCATGATATTGATTCTTCCTAACCATGAACATGGAATGTTTCTCCATCTATTTGTGTCCTCTCTTATTTTGTTGAGCAGTGGTTTGTAGTTCTTCTTGAAGAGGTCCTTTACATCCCTTGTTAGATGTATTCCTAGGTATTTTATTCTCTTTGTAGCAATTGTGAATGGCAGTTCGTTCTTGATTTGGCTCTCTTTAAGTCTGTTATTGGTGTATAGGAATGCTTGTGATTTTTGCACATTGATTTTGTCTCCTGAGACTTTGCTGAAGTTGCTCATCAGTTTAAGGAGATTTTGGGCTGAGACAATAGGGTCTTCTAAATATACAATCATGTCATCTTCAAATAGAGACAATTTGACTTCCTCCTTTCCTAATTGAATATCCTTTATTTCTTTTTCTTGCCTGATTGCTCTGGCTAGAACTTCCAATACTATATTGAATAGTAGCGGTGAGAGAGGGCATCCTCGTCTAGTGCCAGATTTCAAAGGGAATGCTTCCAGTTTTTGCCCATTCACAATGATATTGGCTGTGGGTTTGTCGTAGATAGCTTTTATTATTTTGAGATATGTTCTGTCGATACCTAGTTTATTGAGAGTTTTCAGCATAAAGGGCTGTTGAATTTTGTCAAAGGCCTTCTCTGCATCTATTGAGATAATCATGTGGTTTTTGTCATTGGTTCTGTTTATGTGCTGAATTACGTTTATAGACTTGTATATGTTGAACCAGCCTTGTATCTCGGGGATGAAGCCTACTTGATAGTGATGGACAAGCTTTTTGATGTGCTGTTGCAGTTGGTTTGCCAATATTTTATTGAAGATTTTTGCATCTATGTTCATCATGGATATTGGCCTGAAGTTTTCTTTTCTTGTTGAGTCTTTGCCGGGTTTTGGTATCAGGACGATGTTGGTCTCATAAAATGATTTGGGGAGGATTCCCTCTTTCTGGATTGTTTGGAATAGTTTTAGAAAGAGTGGTACCAGCTCCTCTTTGTATGTCTGGTAGAATTAAGCTGTGAACCCATCTGGACCTGGGCTTTTTTGAGTTGTTAAGCTATTAATTGCTGCCTCAACTTCAGCCTTTGTTATTGGTCTATTCAGGGTTTCAACTTCTTCCTGGTTTAGGCTTGGGAGGCTGTTAAGTGTCCAGGAATTTATCCATTTCTTGCAGGTTTACTGGTTTAAGAGAATAGATTTGTTTGTAGTAATCTCTGATGGTGGTTTGTATTTCTGTGGAATCTGTGGTGATATCCCCTTTATCATTTTTTTATTGCATCTATTTGATTCTTGTTTCTTTTTTATTAGTCTGGATAGTGGTCTGTTTATTTTGTTGATCTTTTCAAAAAGCCAGCTTCTGGATTTACTGATTTTTTGAAGGGTTTTCTGTGTCTCTATCTCCTTCAGTTCTGCTCTGATCTTAGTTATTTCTTGTCTTCCACTAGCTTTTGAGTTTTTTGATCTTGATCCTCTAGCTCTTTCAATTTTGATGATAGGGTGTCAATTTCAGATCTTTCCTTGCTTCTCATGTGAGCATTTATTGCTATAAATTTTCCTCTAGACACTGCTTTAAATGTGTACCAGAGATTCTGGTACATTGTGTCTTCATTCTCATCGGTTTCAAAGAACATCTTTATTTCTGCCTTCATGTCATTGTTTATCCAGTCAACATTCAAGAGCCAGTTGTTCAGTTTCCATGAAGTTGTGTGGTTCTGAGTTAGTTTCTGAATCCTGAGTTCTAATTTGATTGCACTATGGTCTGAGAGACTGTTTGTTATGATTTCCGTTCTTTTGCATTGGCTGAGGAGTGATTTACTTCAAATTATGTGGTCAATTTTAGAGTAGGTGTGATGTGATGCCAAGAAGAATGTATGTTCTGTGGATTTGGGGCGGAGAGTTCTGTTAAATGTCTATTACGTTTGCTTGGTACAGGTCTGAGTTCAAGTACTGGATATCCTTGGTAATTTTCTGTCTCATTGATCTGTCTAATATTGACAGTGGAGTGTTAAAGTTTCATATTTCTTGGAGGCTTTGTTCATTACTTTTTACTCTTTTTTTCTCTAATCTTGCCGTCTCATTTTATTTCATTGAGTTGATCTTCAATCTCTGATATCCTTTCTTCTGCTTGGTCGATTCGACTATTGAAACTTGTGTATGCTTCACAAAGTTTTCGTGTTCTGTTTTTTGGCTTCATCAATTCATTTATAGTCCTCTCTAAGTTGTTTATTCTTGTTAGCATTTCGTCAAACCTTTTTTCAAGGTTCTTAGTTTCTTTGCATTGGGTTAGAACATGATCATTTAGCTCAGAGAAGTTTGTTATTACCTACCTTCTGAAGCTTATTTCTGTTAATTCATGAGACTCATTCTCCATCCAGCCTTGTTCCTTTGCTGGTGAGGAGTTTTGATCCCTTGGAGGAGGAGAGGCATTCTGGTTTTGGATATTTTCATCCTTTTTGCACTGGTTTATTCCCATCTTTGTGGATTTACCTACCTGTGGTCTTTGTGGTTGGTGACTTTTCGGACGGGGTCTCTGGGTGGACATCCTTTTTATTGCTGATGAAGTTATTTCTTTCTATTTTTTAGTTTTCCTTCTAACAGGCCCTCCTGCTGTAGGACTGCTGGAGGTCCACTCCAGACCCTGCTTGCCTGGGGATCACCTGCAGTGGCTGCAGAATGGTAAGGGTTGCTGTCAGTTTCTTCTTCTGTTATCTTTGTTCCAGAAGGATACCTGCCAGATATCAGCCTGAACTCTCCTTTATGAGGTATCTCTTTGGTTATATAGGGGTCGGGGAGCTGCTTGAGGAGACAGTCTGTCCCTTATAGGAGCTCAAGTGCTGAGCTGTTGAACCAGGCTTGCATCCCAGAAATTAAACCTACTTGATCATGGTAACTTAACTTTTTAAGTACTGCTGGATCTGGTTTGCTAGTATTTTGTTCAGAATTTCTGCATCTACATTCACCAGGAATATTTGCCTGTAGTTTTCTTTTTTTTACACTGTGTCTTTGCCAGGTTTTATCTTTTATCAGGTATTGGGGTGATGCTGGTTTTTAAGAATGAGTTAGGGAGCAGTCCCTTTTCCTTAAGTTTTTGGAATAGTTTCACTATAATAGGTATCAGCTCTGCTTTGTACATCTGGTAGAATTTGTCATGAATGTATATGGTTCTGGGCTTTTTTTTGGTTGGTAGGTTTATTACTGATTCAGTTTTGGACCTCAATATTGGTTTGCTTAGGGTTTCAATTTCTTCCTGGTTCAATATGGGGAGATTGTGTTTCCAGGAATTTGTCCATTTTCTCTAGATTTTCTAGTTTGTGTGCACAGTTGTGTTTATAATAGTCCCTGAGGATCTTCTGTATTTCTATGTGATCGGTTGTAATGTCACCTTTGTTTTTTCTGATTGAAGTCACCTACTTCTATCAACTTCTGCCATGAGGCAGGCCTGTATTCATGGTCCAGGATCAATGCTCAAACTCTGTGAGCAATTCTTTTGGATACTCCACATTTGGAGGGGTGACAAAAAGAAAACCCCCTCTTCACTATAAATATGCACCATGAAGAAGGGTGGGGATGAGATAATGAGAGAATTAGAATCACATGACCTCTGCTCTCTCCAAAAGGCCATATTCCTCTCCCTCTACAAAATGATTTTCTATGGACTAGGGAATGCGACAAGTAGGTGGGAGAGATTCTGTTGAACCTTTCACACTTTGCAAAGGCTGAAGCAATTTTTTACGCCTAAAAGGTGATGAACATGATTTGTTACTCAGCTGTGAGTTGTCTCTCTGCTAGGAGCTGCCCTGGTCAGAATCCCTCCCTGGGGATAAGTAAAGCTTTTAGTCAGTAAATTAATATCTAGAAAAATAAAATATGTAGGTACCATATATGTTTACATTTTATTAATATACAAATAAGAATGAATTAAAATCCTTTAACATTTGACTGAATGAAGCCTTAATACTTTTTACATTTAGATTATCAACATTTTTAAAGGGAAAAATTATAATAGCACATGAATGCCTAATATAAAAGAAAACTTTTTATTCTCATTTGAAAACAGCTTAAATCACAGTTTAAGTTATTTGGTCTAAAATTACTGGTTGTTAGCCTGTTATGGGTTTACAAATAACTCATACATATATCATCACATTTGGCCTCCACAACAAACCTTTGAAATTGATTCAAAATTTACTTTTAGTTTTCTGTTATTATTTTCCCATATTTGTAAATGTGATTATTAAAGCACAATTAAGTTAGTGACTTGTTCCCTGAGAACTTGCCCCCAGGTCTCTAACTTGATTTTAAAATGAAAATTTTGGGCTCTTCCCACTGTACTTGCCTCTCTCCACACATTTATTCAAATGTTGTTTTTCTCAGTAAGATGATGTATGCTTTAGAATATGTCTCCCAAGCTAGTCCTCTGAGAGCAGGTCCAGGCCTTGTCACTCACGCACCCTCATCTCTTTGTGGCCACAAACGTGTACAACAGCTGTCCAGAATTACAGCACAGCTTGCATGTCCGTTGGAACCTCAGGCCGTTATCTAAATTGACAACTCTTAGGAAATGAAGTAGAAAAAGGCCAAGCATGAACAATATTGAAGACCAAGTTCCCTTTGGGCCTCAATTCCCTGGGTGTTTAAAAGGAAAGCTCCGTCTGGTCCTAAATTTATTTGGATCTAACATAAAGGCTATAGTCTGTGAAGCCTTTGAAGATATAAAAACATTATTTTCATTCAGCAGTGGTGAATTTCCTTGCCAAAGACTTCAGCATTAAGGGAAGTATTATGCTAAGCTCTGCATCCCACAGGGGTCATCATGACTTCTAGAAATATCCACCAGGGAGCACTGGGCCAGGAAACTGGAGCTTAAAAGTAACACATATGCCAGTTGTTACCATAGTTACAACAGGAAAGGCCGTAAGAGGTGTACTTTTTTTTTTTTCTATAAGCAGTGAGATATAAGCCTTGTGTAATTTAGGATCACTGGGGTGAATAATCCTAGCTTTATCTGCAGGGTTTTATCATGGTTTCCTGAGTTTAAACATGTAACGGGGGAGCAGAAGGAGGGATAAATGATTTGTTTATGCTCAATAAAGATGTTGCTGCTGTTCTGTCAGCTAACCTTTACTCTCAGGACTTACACAAACTTGCAAAGCCTTTAAATTATTTATTCTCCTAGCAGCAAATCATTAGAATTCAGAGTCACATCTAATTTTAGTTAGCTTAGGTATGGGACTAGACAGGGTTATATAATGGGGAGAACATCTCTCTCATTCCTAAATTTCTGAGGCTGGATTATGGTAGGACTACGGAGATCACAGTAATGAGTTTCCCCAGGACATTCCCATGGTGGGATATGCTTCCCAAATCTGGCTTTCTAAACATAACGGAATCTGGCCTAACCTGTCTTCCAATATTTAGATCTCTTCGATAGCACCCTTGTCAGAGTAGTTTGTGTTCTGCACTTCAATGAAAACGTTTTTGGTGACGCATCATTACAGTTTGAGCCAGGTGATTTCATTTTAGACAGCTGTGATAGATAATACAACAAGAAACAATGAACACTTTTTAATGGGTTACTATATGTGAAATAGTATAAAAGCACTTAAAATTTCATTTGACTCTTAGAATGACCCAATAAAGTAGATAACGATTATTATCACTTCCACTTTACACACAAAAAACTAAGCCTTAGAATAGTGAAGCAACTCCTGCAGTGCCACACAGCTATGAAATGCCAAGTCAGAACCCAGGGATACTGGACCCCAAAACCTGAGAGAAAGCTCTATCCTTTAACTTCTTCACCCAAAGCTGAAATCCACTTCCTAGTTCTATCCTCCAATGACCCCTGGAAAAAAATCTCTTCCACGACTTGCTCTTTAGATATTTGACACAACTTTCAGGCCTCTTTTATAGAATTCTTTTCAGGCTACAGGACACTGTTTTTAGGTGTTCACTCCCCAAAACCCCTAAACCATGTATTTTTCTCATTTGGCTTATTGCAGTAGCTCTCTAAAGCTCTGCCTGCTCTGTCCCCTATTCTTCACCCAGCAGCCAACGCTGTCCTTAAAATACAAGTCAAATCACCTCATTCTTCTGCTCAAAACATTTCTGCGGGTTTTCCTGTCACTCAAATTGAAACCTTAATAGTCCACTTGAAGATTAAAGAATTGTCTTACTGAAATTACCTTTCCAAAATTGATGGGTCCCAATTATGCTGAGCCATAACAATAGTCTTCTTACTCTTAAAGACTACAAGGCCCCATGATATGTCCCCCACATCCCACTCCCTCCTCCCTATTCATACTTGTTGCAGGCACAGAGGCCTGCTTGCTGTTCCCTGAACATGCCAGCCCTTCTTCCTGGAGTGTCTGACCTGGAATATCCACATCTGGTTCTTTCCTGCTCCTCTTTCCATCTCCCTTTCACCTTATAATTGAGGCCTTCTCTGACTATGTTATCTTAAGTAGCAAATCTCCCTATTCACTGGTATTCTCTCTTCTTTCATTTCTGCATTTTTCTCCATAGCACCTATCATCATCTGACTTACTGTTTATCTTACTTATTTGGTTTTTGCCTGCCTCTTCCACCCACATTAGAATGTAAGCTCCAGGAAGGCAGGACATTTTATCTTCTTAGTTCAATTCTAAGGTTGAATCATAAGGAACTGGCCCACAAAATAACAATTTTGTATGGGTCAACTGACCATACCCCGAGCACTAAGAGCAGCCCTTGGCACACAGTAGCACTCAAGTGGTTGGTGAGTAAGAAACCTATCTATATATAAAATACTACAAATATTATATGATACAGCCTTTATAGACTTTACTAGCCTGGGTAAGAAATTTACCATCAGCTGGTCAAATTTCTGATATCATCTCAGTAGATCTTCCTAATCCTATGTGGAGCCAAATATAGATGGATATGCAAGTAAATATTAAGAATACTTTTGCTGACATATTGAACCTAGTTTTTAACAGTATGATGTGATTTTTTTTCATAGCACTCACTAGTAATGTTAACACTCATCTGTCAGTTTTAGAGCAACCTATGTCCAAAGGGGCAACTTCCCTGTCGATCTGTAGGATCTGTTTGAATTCAAGATAAGACTTTCTTAAGCTAAATTAAGGTGGTGATTTTGCACAGTCACCTGCCATAGGATTACCTATTTATCTTACTACCACTGTGCTTACACAGAGGAGTATTCTTCAGAAAATAATGAATTAATAATAATATTCCACTCAAAATATCTCTGTTGTTCTTTACCTTATAATGAACATGTACCTGAAAATCATTGTGGAAACAAACTTTTTCACAGGGCATCATTTGCTACTGGCAGATGAGACATAGTGTGTTTGATTTACTTTAACAACGTTTCAGCCACTTTGTTAAAAAAAATGCCAGAAATTCTAGTGTTAAGAAATAGAAACACTATGATGGAATATATTATACAATAAGATAAGAAAAACTAGGATAATTATTGTAGGTCTGAAAGAGTAATCCTTATTGTTGATCACAGGGTGTTGTAGAAATTGCTGTCAAACCCAAGTCATCCCTTTGATTACCATTTCAAATTATTCACTGTTAATTTGTAGCACTTCTTATGGAAAGTTGGTTTTTTGTTCTCACACACTGAGAGCCAGGAGACAGCTTAAAATGTTTAAATAGACATAAAAACGTCTTTTTCCTCCTCATTTAAAAAGCCCCTTACAAATCACAAATCAGCAAGAATTCTCACATTCATCTAAGAGTTAATATAAAGCATTAGTTTTTTTATACCCACAACAAAACATGGACCTGCAGAAGTTTTCAAGCAATCCTCCAGCAGCTTCATGCGGGTCTTCTGGAGCTCTGGGCTGTCCCAGTCGTCTTCTT
Source organism: Cacajao melanocephalus (assembly GCA_963573385.1). NCBI lineage: Eukaryota > Metazoa > Chordata > Mammalia > Primates > Pitheciidae > Cacajao > Cacajao melanocephalus. The sequence continues at coordinate 40,596 of CAUYLG010011371.1, read as the reverse complement.
CCACTCCCCAGTACAGATCTATGACCTGGGGCCAAACGGATGAAGCAGCATTAGTTTACCTGCAGGCTTTGTTCTTATTTACAGTGTCAAGCTAATGTGACTTTTAACTTTTTCTTTGCAGCATGTTTTCTCTTACAGAGGGAAAATGATTCTTAAGATCTATTTAAAGAGATTTTTCACTCCATGATGGGTTGGGAATGAACATTATAATTTCTTATTGTGTTTCTGATTATATTGCTGACTTGGGCCCAGAGAAAATGAAATGGTAACAGCTGAAGGCTTTGGAGGTTGGGATTTTGTTGTCTTGAATTGGTAACAGAATTTTAAGGTCTGAAGCAGCTGGGATAAGGTCACCATAAAATTTAAGACAATTAAATTACTATATGTATATAATGTTACCATATGTATTAATATGAGAAAGGAAAACCATAATGGACATTATCATATACTGATTTCAAGTCAGACATCTATATTTCTTTAAAAAAAAAAAGAAAGCCCTGTCATCATCACACTTTATCATATGAGGACAGATATTTTGCTTATGTCTGTTTTATCTGTAAGCAGTTTGGCTTTCATCAATATATATCTGAAAAACATGTACTGGCAAAAATGAAAGGTATGCCTTACAGAAAAGCGAGGATAATAGGATCCTCTATCTCCCTACTTCAAAGACTACTAAAGAAGATTCTGGCAGTCTATAACAAACTTTTACAAGTTCACTCTTTGAAAAGTGCTGTGGAGAGCATCATGGGTTTCATTACCTTCACTCAACTGCTATCTGCATAAAGTAAATGTTCCCAATTGTCGCTTTGAAAATGTCTTTTCCTTTCTTTGCTTCCCATAGGTAGAAACAAGACCCTCCCACTCTTTTCCTCCTGCTTGCATGACATTTAGTGAGATGAAAGCTCAGGGTATGGGTCCTCCCTTGTGGTCCCAGCAGATCCTGGGGACTTTGTGCACGTCCCATTTCTTGACTATGGGCCCCCACAGATCTGGCTTGTCCAGATCTTTGTCTAAATGCATTTGAGTTTTTAGAAGGCTAACAGATAAATGCCAACTCTTTAAAAAATATTCTCATGGCCCATTCCATGGGTTTTATCATATATGAAAATATCAGCACTGATTTTGGGGCTCTTCCCTTTAATCTGTCTTACGAAGTTTAATCATACAATATGAAGAAAGGAGACATCAAAGAAGGCAACTTCATTATCCAGTTTGAGAGCCTCTAAGTGGGCTACTTAAAAGTAAATATAAATTAGTAAAAATTAAAAAATTCAGTTCAAGTGCTCAGTAGCCCCATACTGGTTCTCATGTTAGAGAGAGAAGAAACAGAGTATTTCATATCATAGTAAGTTCCACTGGACAGAGCTGTAAATTACTGAGCTTCAGAAAAGTGCAGAAATCATCTAGTAATAAAAGAATGGAATAGGGCTATAAAATAGTATAATTTCATAAATAATGGACAGCCCATGATGACTTGCAAAGGGTAATGCTTCCAGAAAACGAAAACGTAAAGAAAATATTTATGGCTTATCTGTTGTTAATCTTTCCGGGTGTTTTACATGCTACAGAGTACCTTTTGGTAAATTAATATCCTGCCACACAAGGATTTGTGTCTAATGTTTTAAATACAAAAGATGAACTTTTCCACCTCACCATTGTTGGGAAGGATATCCCCAGAGCTGCTGCAAATGCTGAGAAAGTGTCTCCCTCAGTGGAAACAGAATAACTTTCACATGCTACTCTGGTCTCCTGTCCTGAGGAGGACAATAATGAGGTAATGTGTTCTCTTTCCAGGTCCATAATGGGCAGTAGTTTTAAGGGCAAGAATTTCTCAGCATCATGCCCCCTCCCATCTCTCTCCATCTGGGAGATTTAACAGTTTATGTTTAAATTTCATAGGTGCAGAAAGAAACTAAGAGTCAATCTCCCCAGCAGAAGTTTAAAGGAACTCCTTTCATTGGCCAGAGAAACTTGGGGAGTTAGGCATTTCTCCCAGGAAAAAATTCTCCTGCTCCTTCACCCACATCGGATTTCCAGCTCTCTGGAATCCCCTTCCACATAGTGGGTGCTCTCTTTGCCCTCCTGGATTTCCCCTCTGGGGTCCCCTTCCACACTCTCTCGTGGAAGCCTGTCTTCCCCTCCTAAACTCCATCTCAAAATCTCTATTCCCTTCTACTCAGTGTGGAAGCTGCTTTTCTCTCCTGGATTTCATCTTTCTGGATTCTCTCACTCAGCGTGAGAGTTAGCTGTTTCTTTCTCTTTCCTTCTCCTGCTTTTCTCTCTCTCTCTCTCTAAATAAATCACTTTCTACAAACACTTTTGAGTCTGGTACTGCACACTGCACCATGGTCCCCTCTCTCATTCTTGAGAGGACAGGAGACCAAGAACCTGGAGAAACATCCTCTCAGGGGAGCTGAGGGCACCCTGAACCCCTGAACCCCAATATTATAATAATAGCCTTGGCTGAACAACGGGTTAAGAAAAGTTGGTAAGTAAACTGCTTCTCTAGATTCCTCCTCTCTGGGCAGGACATCTCTGAAAGAAAGGCAGAAGCCTCAGTCAGGGGCTTATAGCTAAAACTCCCATCTCCCTGGGACAGAGCACCTGGGGGAAGGGTGGTTGTGGGCACAGCTTCAGCAGACTTAAATGTTCATGCCTGCTGGCTCTGAAGAGAGCAGCGGATCTCCAAGCAAAATGCTTGAGCTCTGTGAAGGGACAGACTGCCTCCTCAAGTGGGTCCCTGACCCCTGTGCCTCCTGACTGGGAGACACCTTCCAGCAGGGGTCAACAGACACTTCATACAGGAGAGCTCCTGATGGCATCTGGCAGTTGCCCCTCTGGAACAAAGCTTCTAGAGGAAGGAACTGGCAGCAATCTTTGCTTTTCTGCAGCCTCCACTGGTGATGCCCAGGCAAACAGGGTCTGGAGTGGACCTCCAGCAAACTCCAGCAGACCTGCAGCAGAAAAGCCTGATTATTAGAAGGAAAACTAGCAAGCAGAAAGGAATAGCATCAACACCAACAAAAAGGACGTCCACACAAAAACCCCATTTGAAGGTAACCAGCATCAAAGACTAAAGGTAGATAAATCCATGAAGATAAGAAAAAGCCAGTGCAAAAAGGCTGTAAATTCCCAAAACCAGAACACCTCTTGTCCTCCAAAAAATCACAGCTCCTTGCCAGCAATGGAACAAAACTGAATGAAGAATCAGTTTGACGAACTGACAGAAGTAGGCTTCAGAAGGTGGATAATAAACTCTTCTGAGCTAAAGGAGCATATTCTAACCCAATGCAAGGAAGCTAAGAACCTTGAAAAAAGGTTAGAGAAATTGCTAGTTAGAATAACCAGTTTAGAGAAGAATATAAATGACCTGATGGAGCTGAAAAACACAGCACAAGAACTTCATGAAGCATACGGAAGTATCAATAGTCGAACTGATCAAGGAGAAGAAAAGATATCAAAGACTGAAGATCAACTTAATGAAATAAAGCCTGAAGACACGATTAGAGAAAAAAGAGTGAAAAGGAACAAACAAAGCCTCCAAGATATATGGGACTATGTGAAAAGACAAAACCTATGTTTGATTGGTGTATCTGAAAGTGATGGGGAGAATGGAACCAACTTGGAAAACACTCTTCAGGATATTATCCAGGAGAACTTCCCCATCCTAGCAAGACAGGCCAACATTCAAATTCAGGAAATACAGAGAACATCATAAAGATACATATTCATCAGATTCACCAAGGTTGAAATAAAGGAAAAAATGTTAAGGGCAGCCAGAGAGAAAGGTCAGGTTACCCACAAAGGGAAGCCCATCAGACTAATAGCGGATCTCTCAGCAGAAACCCTACAAGCCAGAAGACAGTGGGGGCCAATATTCGACATTCTTAAAGAGAAGAATTTTCAACCTAGAATTTCATATCCAGCCAAACAGCTTCATAAGTGAAGGAGAAATAAAATCCTTTACAGACAAGCAAATGCTGAGAGATTTCATCACCACCAGACCTGCCTTACAAGAGCTCCTGAAGGAAGCACTAAATATGGAAAGGAAAAACCAGTACCAGCCACTGCAAAAACATACCAAACTGTAAAGACCATTGACACTATGAAGAAACTACATCAACTAACAGGCAAAATAACCAGCTAGCATCATAATGAGAGAAACAAATTCACACATAACAATATTAACCTTAAATGTAAATGGGCTAAATGCTCCAATTAAAAGACACAGACTGGCAAACTGGATAAAGAGTCCATACCCATCAGTGTGCTGTATTCAGGAGACCCATATCACATGCAAAGACACATACAGGCTCAAAATAAAGGGATAGGGGAATATTTACCAAGCAAATGGAAAGCAAAAACAAACAAAACAAAAAACCACAGGGGTTGTAATCCTAGTCTCTGATAAAACAGACTTTAAACCAAGAAAGATAAAAAAAGAGAAAGAAGGGCATTACATAATGATAAAGGGATCAATGGAACAAGAAGAGCTAACTACCCTAAATATATAAGCACTCAATATAGGAGCACACAGATTTATAAAGCAAGTTCTTAGAGACTTAAAAAGAGAGTTAGATTCCCACACAATAATACTGGGAGACTTTAACACCCCACTGTCAATATTAGGCAGATCAACGAGACAGAAAATTAACAAGGATATTCAAGACTTGAACTCAGCTCTGGACCAAGCAGACCGAATAGACATCTACAGAACTCTCCACCTCAAATCAACAGAATATACGTTCTTCTCAGCACCACATCACACTTATTCTAAAATTGATCACGTAATTGAAGTAAAACACTCCTCAGCAAATGCAGAAAAAAAAAAAACCCAGAAATCATAACAGTCTCTTACACCACAGTGCAATCAGATTAGAACTCAGGATTATGAAACTCACTCAAAACCACACAACTACATGGAAACTGAACAACCTGCTCCTGAATGACCACTGGGTAAATAACGAAATTAAGGCAGAAGTAAATAAGTTCTTTGAAACCAATGAGAACAAAGACACAACATACCAGCATCTCTGTGACACAGCTAAAGCAGTGTTTAGAGGGAAATTTATAGCACTAAATGCCCACAGGAGAAAGCAGGAAAGATCTAAAATTGACACCCTAACATCACAATGAAAAGAACTAGAGAAGCAAGAGATTTTAAGTATCTTAAAAAGAAAAGAAAAGAAAAAAGGCTGGCAAGTGTGAGAAGGGATGGCTTCACTGGTTGGTCAGGGCTTGGAATTCACTGGGCTTTACCCATGGGTGTGGTCACCATTTCAAGGTCAGTGCCCAAGGATGGTAGGACCTCATGTCCTCTCTGCCAGTTTTTTGATCCATGCTTCTGGCACAGAAGGAGAGCAAGAATCAGGGCAAGTTCTTCTCTGTGACGTTTGCATGGCTTGTCCATGGAAAAAGTGATTTATGTGGAAAACTAAATGGCTGCGACTATTTGAATGTTAAAGAACTTGTTAACAGCTGAATGTTAAAGAACTAGGCTTGTTTAGAGTTAGGCAACTGGAATCCAACTTACTCTTATCTTTTGGTTCTCTTTGGACTGTGTTGAGACCAGAGCACCACACAGCCTCTTAGTTCCAGATACTTACAGGGCTGCCACTAGGGATCATACTTCATTTTTGTATGATTTTAAAAAGCACTTCTTTTTCTAGTCATTTTACTTCTAGCTACCAGAAAATTGTTACAACACACTGAAATCATAATTGTTATACTGAAATCATTAAAATCATTGTAAGACCATCTGCCAATAACTCATCAAATTAAATATACAAATCCACTGCAATGTGTATGGCACCTTTAGTTATGCCAGGCACAACCCAAGAACTATACACATAATCTCATCTCCATTCTTTTGGCTGATACTGTTTGGATGTGGTTGAGGAGGGTCTTATTTAGAGCAAATAAAAATGATAAATACAATGGTTAATATAAGAAAAGCTATAAATATAAACTTGCTCTTCTCTGATCTTTAAATGACATACAATTATATAAAGTAATAATTAATATGACATTGAATTTATAACATACCTAGCTGTAACAGGGATAATAATCATAATACAAAGGGGAGGAAAAGGAATAGAGTTATATAGGAATAATCTTTCTACAGTTCACTAGAATTGGTATAAATTGTAAATAGGTTATGATAAATTAAGATGTATATGCCCTGTAATAACTACTAAGAACTCAACAATATAGTGAAAAAATAATTAAAGGAATTAAAATATTATACTAGAAAATATTGACTTCATGCAAAAAGGTAATAAAATAGGAATTCCTAATACAAAAGACATAAAACATAGAAAAGAAGTAAAGTGGCAGATGTAAATCCAACTGCATCAGTAATATCATTAAATGTGAATGGATTAAACAATCTGGTCAAAGGCATAGACCAAGCTTGCCCAACCTGCCTCATGCAGCACAGAATGACTTTGAATGTGGCCCAGCACAATGTTGTTAAATTTCTTAAAACATTATGAGATTTTTGTTTTTACAATTTTTTAAAATGCGTAACAGCTATCATTAGTGTTAGTGTATTTTATGTGTGGCCCAAGATAATTATTCTTTTTCCATTGTGGTCCAGGGATGCCAAAATATTGGGCACCTGGGCATATTCTGTCAGACTGGGTTAAAACAAGATCCAGCTATATGCTGTCTACAGGAGACTATTTTAAATTCAAATATATAAACCGGTTGACAGTAAAAGGGTGGAAAAAGATATATCATGCAAGCAGCAACCACTAGAAAGCTAGAGTGGCTATACTAAAATCAGACAAAATAGATTATAAAACATAAAATATAATGAGAGATAAAGAGAACCATTTCATAATGATAAAAGAATCAATCCATTAGGACAATATAACAATTATAAACGTTACATGCAATTAACAACAGTGCCTCAAAATACATGAAGCACAAATGGACAGAAATGAAGAGAGAAATAAACAATTTAACTATAATAATGGAGACTTAGATATCCTACATTCAATAAAGGGAGGAACAATTCGTAAGATATACAATTGGAAGACTTGGGCAATACTATAAAAAAACTAAACTTATGTCTATGAAATAATCTACCCAGAAACAGCAGAATTTGTTTTTCTCAAGCACACACAGAATACTCTCCAGGATGGAATACATATTAGTTCATAAAACAAGCCTCAATAAATCTAAATGAATCTATATGATACAAAGTATGTTCTCTGAATGTGGTAGAATATAATTATAAATCAATCATACAAAAAAATTTAGGAGATGTACAAATTTGTAGAAACTAATATACTCCCAAATAATCAATGAGAAAGAAGTCACAAGAAAAATAAAAAGAATATTTTGAGATGGATGAAAATAAAGGTACAACATACTAAAATGTATGGGATGCAGCTAAAGTAGTACTGAGAGGAAAATTAATATCCGTAAACTACAAATAAACTAATCAATGAATCAGGTAAAATTGCAGGATGCAAGATCAATATACAAAAATGTATTGCATTTCTATACACTAGCAATGAAAAATCTATGATGAAATTAAGTAAAAATTCAATTTAAAAGAGCACCAGAAAAGAACAATTCTATTTATAAGTTCACTAAGAAAACTTACAAATAAATTTAACAAAAGAAATGCAAGATTTATACTCTGAAGACTATAAAAAGATTGTTGAAAGAAACTAAAGAAAATGTAAATAAATGAAAGGCATTCCATGTTCATGATTTGGGAGACTTAATACTTTTATGACATCATTACTCCTCAAATTAACTTACAGATTCAATACAATCACTATAAAACCCCTAGTTGGCTTATTTGCAGAAATTGACAAGCTAATCCTAAAATTAATATGGAAGTCAAAAAGCCCAAGACTGCTAAAACAATCTTATAAAAGAAGAATAAAACTGAAGAACTTACACTTCTAGATTTCAAACTTAACTACAAAACTACAATAATTAAGACAGTATAGTGCTGGCATAAGGATAGACATGTCAATCAATGGAATAAAATAGAGAATCCAGAAATAAATCTTCACACATAAGGCCAACTGATTTTCAACAAGGGTACTAAAACAATTCAATGTCACATCCATAACCTTTTCAACAAATGATGTTGAGGCAACTGGATATTCACATGCAAAAGAAGCTCAGCCCCTACCTCATACCATGTCAAATTAGTTAACTCAACATAGATCACAGATATAAATTTAAGAGTCAAAACTATAAAACTCCTAAGGGAAAAACATAGGGATAAACGTGTGTGTGTATATATATATATATATATATATATTTTTTTTTTTTTTTTTTTTTTTAGATGGAGTCTTCCTCTGTCGCCCAGGCTGGAGTGCAGTGGCATGATTTCATCTCACTGCAACCTCTGCCTCTCAGGTTTAAGCAATTCTCCCTGCCTCAGCCTCCCAAGTAGCTGGGATTACAGGTGCTTGTCACCACACCCAGCTAATTTTTTATTTTTAGTAGAGATGGGGTTTTGCCGTGTTGGCCACGCTGGTCTTGAACTCCTAACCTCAGGTAATCCACCTGCCTTGGCCTCCCAAAGTGCTGGGATCACAGATGTGAGCCACCACACCTGGCCAGGAGTAAGTATTTGTGAGCTTGGATTTTACAATAGTTTATTAGATGTGACATTAAAAATACAAGCAACCAAACAAAAAATAAATTGAACTTACTCAAAATTTTTTAATATTATGATTTAAATGATACTATCAAGAAGGTGAAAAATAATAAACACAAAATGAAAGAAAACATTTGCAGATCATTTTTGTATGGATTTTTTGGGTCTAGAATATATAAAGAACTCCTACAACTCAGTAATAAAAAGACAAAATAACTCACTTAAAAATGGGCAAAGGTTCTGAGTAGACATTTCTCCACAGAATATATACAAATTTCCAACATAAAAAAGATGCTTAATATTATTAGTTATCAGGAAATACAAGTTAAAACTACAATAAAATAACATGTCACAAGGTGGCTATAATAAAAAAGGCTGATAACAACAAGTGTTGGCAAGAATGTGGAGACATTGGAACCCTCATACATTGCTGATGGAAGTACAAAATAGCTCAGTCACTTTGGAGACAGTCTGGCAGTTTCACAAATGGTTGAACAGAGAGTTATCATGTGACCTGGTAATTCTGCTACTAGGCATATACTCAAGAGAAATGAAAACATACGTCTACATAAAAACTTGTACACGAATGCTCATAACAGCATTATAATGGCCCAAATATAGAAATAACCTAAATAAACCTGTTTCACAAACAACCATTTGTGAAACAGTCTGGCAGTTTCACAAATGGTTGAACAGAGAGTTATCATGTGACCTGGTAATTCTGCTACTAGGTATATACTCAAGAGAAATGAAAACATACGTCCACATAAAAACTTGTACATGAATGTTCATAGCAGCATTATAATGGCCCAAATATAGAAATAACCTAAATGTCCATCAAGTGATCAACAGATAAATAAATATGACATAATTCACATAATGGAATACTTTTGAGGTATAAGTAATGCAATGAAATACAAAGCACGCTACCGCATGGATGCAATGTGTACATGCTACCACATGGATAAACCTTGAAAGCATTAATCCAGTCACAAAAGACCACATATTGTATGATTTCATTTATATGAAATGTACAGAATAGGCAAATCTATAGAGACAAAAAGTAGGTTAGTGGTTGCTTAGGGCTAGTTGGGAGCAGAATGGGGTACTTGGGGAGTGATACCTAAACGGCATAGGGTTTCTTTTTGTGGTGATGAAAATGTTCTAAAATTGATTTTCCTGTTACATGATTGTGAATGTACTAAAAACTACTGAATCATATACTTCAAATGGGTGAATTTTATATGTATATTATCTCAATAAAGCTGTTTTAAAAATAATACCATACACATCTATTTGCATTGCAAATACAAAGAACTAACTACATGTGAACCAAATGATCAGGGTAAAAATGTCCTAATAGGGCTTTCATTATTTATTTTCCTTTATTTCAAAAGCCCAAGTATCACATCATTTATTTGCCACTGATGGAAGTCTTTTGTAATGGTTTTTGCATCTGTTATTTCCTTACAGTTTGGCCACCAGTACTGCCCTCATCCAGGCCTTCATAGCTCCATATCTTCTTACTTCAGTAACCTTGTTAAATATTCTTCTGCCGCCAGCTTTTCTCCCTTAAATTGTTCTTTCCCATATGTCTTTATGGGCAGAAAATGATGAAAAAGATAAAAATCAAGCAACCGGGAAGACACTGAGGAAATAAATAAATGAAACAACCAACTCACGCAATATAAAACACCATTTTGGGCAGACAGCTATGCCAAATATCCGCATGATCAATAACTGGCAAAAAACACTTGGAACATAAAGTGCTCAACAAGACAAGATTTATTGCATACATTAAAAAATTAAGTTTAGCTTTTAGCCTAATGTCCAGGCACTGCAGAGTCCAGAATCTAATTTACCATTTATTGGAATACTAACTTGTTGACAGCACATTTTATGTATCTTTACTTATTTCATCATTTAAGCATAAAAGCTTAGGAAAGTCATTTGATATTACCTTTTTTTACTTAAAACTATCTCACTTGTCTTAAAAACTTCTTAGGGAAGCTAATTTATCATGCTTTTTATACTGCGCTAAATTGGTGTAAAAACAAAAAGCCAGCAAATAAAGCCCTAACAAATCTTACTCCTTGAAATCAAACACTGTCATTTAAATATCAAGATTACCTAACAATAAAGCAACCTGTAAAAAATAAATAACACTCAAATTTTGTTTTCTAAAAAGACAGTCGAATTTGAATTCATAATGGCCTTGCACTGTCATTTCTTCAGACAGGCTTAGATAATAACTTAAATGTCTTCCAAAATATTTTCTTTCTCATTTTTCCCATGCCACAGAACAATATCTCAATGCAAAATTGAAATATAACTACAGAGATAATATGACTGATTTTTTGAAAACAAATTCAGTACTGAAAGGAAGGCTATTCTTTAAAGGTATTACAATGGAAGGCTACACACTTATTTCAATGGTTCTGCCATTGCTCAGGGCACTTCCTCTTTAGGAATAATCTCATTTTGTACACACAAAAAATCTTGTCGCTTTGTACTTGAATTTTGTTTTGATTAAAAACAGTATTTCTCTAGCCTTATTGGCCCTTACATATATAAGACATAGCTTTTAAAAGACCTGTGGTTTTTTCAAAAAAATAAAATCTTTTCTTATTCATGAAAGGATTAACATCTGCTACCACTAAAAATATTCAAAGGAGTGCAGAGCAGGTTCAGAAAGCTTTGAACAGCAAGAACGTTGTTGTACTAAGGACATAGCTTTCTAAGGTCAATACAGTGGTAAAGATCGCGCTCATTATAATTTGTTTTAGTATTATGTCCCATTTCTAGAATGCTCATCTCACAGAAGGTGGTAAGCAGAGAAGTCTTAAAACTCAGACTAGCACTACCAGATACTATTTACCAATGGTAAGTTGTTTTGTACATGTGGTATAAATCATTCTCTGGGTAGAATGACTTGCTCCAGATGAGCATATCTCAAGAAAAATCCCAGGTCCTCATCTTCAATGACTACATTTTACTAGAACTATTGTGAATACTGAGTTCAGGTCCCTTGCAATTATTCCCTTGGTTATCAGACATATGACAGATACATAGCGAGGCATGATTAAAACAGGCAATTCTGTGAAAAATAGGTCCTCAGTCAAGCCCAGAAAGGACTGACTGGCCTCTGGTGTCATACCCTATCACCGGAAAGAAAGAGACCAACAATATGAGGTTGGATGATGCTTCATCCAAAGCCTTCTGAAGACAACTAACTGCCTAGACCTGATGCCCTGTGCCTTGAGAGATTTAGCCTCTGGACATTTCAATATATCATGATAGGAAGAACTGAACCCTTGACCATCAACCAAGTCAGGACCTCTGACCATCAAGGCTTAATGAATATGGACAAGGGATCAGGAGTTTTGAGGGGCAGAGAAGAAGTAGCCAGATGGAAGCTGTTGTGTGTCTGTGATAAGTTGGAAAAATTCACTGCATAAAGGAACTTGAATCAGGCTGCTAGTGGGGACCAATTTCCTTCAGTGGCAGGACACCTGACCACAAGCCATACGCCTCTGTTAGTCTGTTCTGTGTTGCTATAGAGGAGTACCTGAGACTGGGAAATTTATAAACAAAAGAGGCTTATTTGGCTCACGATTCTGCAAGGCTGCACAAGCGTCGTTCCAGCATCTGCTTGGCTTCTGGTGGGGCCTCAGGAAGCTTTTACTCATGGTGGAAGGCAAGAGGGAGCAAGAGAGAGAAGGAAGGAGGTGCCAGCCTCTTTAAATAACCAGATCTTCTGGTAACTAACAGAGTGAAAACTTCACTCATAACCATGGGGAGGGCACCAACGCCATTCATGAAGGATTAGCCTCTGTGATCTGAACAACTCCCACCAGGCCCCATCCCCAACAATGAGGATTACATTTCAACGTGAGATTTGGAGGGGATAAACCTCTAAACCATATCAGTGCCTAAGCAAAAAACCCAAAGTTGGTTCTGTTCCTGTCACTGGGATTTTGGCAATCACTATATCTGTGTGTCCTCTGAGTGTACCTGTATCTGTATTACAACTTCAGCTCCCTAAAGTATCTCTCTGCTTATATTCTTGCTCCCTCTCACCCATTAACCATACTGCAGGTAGATAGCTCCTTTTAAAAACGTAACTCTGATTACCATAGATAAGATTTCCTTTTACATAGTCCAAAGCTACATAGAGCCACTTATTTACACCTTTAACTTATGAAATAGATAAAATATTAATATTATTCTGTTTCACAGATGAACATCTGAGGAATGGAAAAGTTAAGTAACTTTTCTGAAGTCACACAGGAAACAAGTAGTAGAGGTGGAATTTGAACCTGGGCTCTTAACGCTATTTTACACCTTCCCTGATTAAACTTCCTATCATCTCGAAGATAGTATCTAGAATCCATGACCTGATGTATGAGCTCCTCTGTGATCAGGTCCCCACCTAACACTTCAATCTCATTTCATGTCATGTTCTCCTTCATTGTTCATGCTCTGGCTATACATATATGCTCTCATATGTGCATGTACAACAGGTCTAAGTATATAGCTTATATATTTACACATGCACATACATTTACATCTTTATGCAAATATAGATATAGATGCTCCTCTACTTACAATGGGGTTACATCCTGATAAACCTATTGCCAGTTGAAAATACGGTAAGTTGAAAATTCACTTGACATATCTAACCTACTGAACATCATAGCTTAGCCTAGCTTACCTTAAAGGTGCTCAGAACACTTATGTTTGACCACAGCTGGGAAAAATCATTTAACACAAAGCCTATTTTATAATAAAGTGTTTAGTGTCTCATGTAATTTACTGAATACTGTATTGAAAGTGAAAAACAGAATGGTTGTACAGGTACTTGAAGTGCAGTTTCTACTGAATGTGTATCACTTTGCACCATTACAAAGTCAAAAGATTGTAAGTGAAACCACTGTTTGGTTGAGGACTGTCTGTATAAAGTTCCACCAATGTGAGAACAAAAGAGGCTGTACGGTACAGTGATTAGAAGTATGGACACTCGGGCCAAACTGCCTTGGTTCAAATTCTCATTCTGCCACTTATTTGCTTCAGGATCAGAAGCAATTTACTTCTTATTTCTAAGTTTCCTTACCTAATAAAATGAAGAAGGTAAGACTGACCTCCTAGACTCATGGCAAGGATTGAACAAGTTAATGTATACATAGCACTCAGAATAAGTGCCTGGCAGGTAGTAATTTCTATATTCTGTTAGCATGTTCTCCCAAATTTGCCTATGTAAGTATGTTCTCTCTGCCTAGAATATTCTTTTGACCTAGCCATTTCCCACTACCCGTCCTTGAGGATTCAGCTTAGACATCAACTCCTCCACAGGCCTTCTTGATGTCTCCAGATGGGCTGAGCTTCTCCCCACCTTTACACATGCCCAGAGCACCCTATTATTTCCTGGGCTGCAAGCATCACCCTGGTCACTGTTGTTTACAACGGTTTGCTCTGTGAGACTGTAAACTCCATGAGGGCAGGCACTCTGTTTTCTATATTACGGTATCTTTGCACTCACAACTCTGCCTGGTACAGAGCAGAGGCTCAATAAATGTCTGAAAAATAAATGAAGCTCAGGAGAAAAAGTACCTTAATCTACTCCTGGGGCTCAGATTAAGGTCAGTGAGGAGGTAATATATGTATCTGGACTTGAAGGACAGGTACATAGGACACTGCCCTTCACAGAGGTTAGATGGGCATTGTTGATACACAGAACAACTCTGCAAAGACAGAAATGTGACATGGTCTGCCCATGTAGAATTGGTAAAGTCACAGCATCATAAATGTGGAGACTTAGGAGAAAACTTAAAGATCAGGTAGAAGAAATCCTTATATAGATAAGAAAACTGAGGTATGTTACTTTTCCAAGGGACCATATCTAATTATTAACAGAGGGGACCTCTTAAATGAGTGCTCTTTTTATTGTATGAAGACTTATCAAAAGGTTTCCCCCTCTCCTATAATATGAGGACAGAAAGAAATAGGCCATTATCTTCAGTGAAAAAAACAGAAACAGAAATTCAAATACCACTTATTCTAACTTACCAGTGGGAGCTAAATAATGTGTACATGTGGATATAGACTGTGGAATAAGACACTGGAGACAGAATGGTCGGAGGTGAGAGGGGGTGAGAAATGATAAATTGCTTAATGGGTACAATATATACTATTTGGGTGATGGCTATGCTAAAAGCTCCGACTTCACCAGTACCCAATATATCCATGCATTAAAACCGTACTTGTATCCCTACATTTATACAAAGAAAGAAAAGGAAATAGCTACCATGTGCTCAGAATTTGGGAAGGGCTTCGTGGTGACTGTACTCAGTGGGGACACGCAGTCTCCTGGAAATGGGCGACACTCTCATTCTGTTTATTACAAGATTAATCCTCTTGGGTGATTTGCAGTGTTGGTGTAATCAGACAGCCACCATTTAGCAGAAATAAGTGCTCAGCAAAGTTTAGCTGCTCCAGTACATTCTAGAGCCTCCCACGATGTCACTGCTGCGTATTTAGGAGAAACATTAGGTAGAAGATTGCCTACGAGTACAAAGTAAAGGAAGGACAGTCAGACTGCCTTGAGAAGTCAGGCATGAGAATTCCAGAAGAGCCATTCCAGCTGGCAGAAATGGTGAGCTGATATTTACAATTAAATTGAGCAACAAAAGTCAACCATGACATAATGCTTTCCTTCCCCTTTGCCTCTTTGTTTCCTTCCTCCCTTTTTATAAGCTCTCTCAGTCACGTAGATGGGAGAAGGATGATGTAACATGCTTATAATATTTCTGGAAATGTCAACTTGGTAAGGTCTGTCCAGGCTTTGATGGGCATGACTGAAATGTGAAGAGACCTAAACAGGGTGGAGCTCTGGCCCTGTGAAATGATGCATGACTCAACAAAGAGATATGCATTTCACTATTTCACTGCAAAAAGCAACAGCCATTTGATTAGTAGAAAACAGAAAAGGGATGAGTAGTTACTTGACAATGTAGAGAGAAGATCAAGGGCATCACAACAAACCCTGTCAACTATAAAATCTAGTTACATATTTTGGTAACTCGTGGAGCAAGATGCATTTTACTTCTGCATTTTGAGATTCCCAAGTAGGAAGATAGTTGAGAGAGGGGAAAGAAAACAAAAACACATGTCCAGAGAAGGAGATTGGGCTCCACAGAATAGTTGAGCTGTAGTGAGAGAAGAAATGGAAGAAGAAAGGTAGTTACAACTGATAACAGACTTGCAGTGTGACAGTAAGTGATCAGAAATTATTAGAGATCAGAAATTATTAATAAGGTCAAGCTAATATAAGACCTGCAAAATTTAACTTAACATACAATTCTGATGTGTAGGTTAAATTAAAGATTTCTAGTTTCTTTATTTGCCTGTAACTAGTTGAGGCTTCGTGCCCAATTCTTCATCCTCTGGTTAGCAGAATAAAGTGAATTTTTAGTTCTATTCCATTCAAGCCATAGTTCAAACTGTTGTTTGCAAGGAACTTTATTTTGTGCTCATTTGCTCTTCGATCAAGATGTTGAGTCTCTCAAAAAGGCTTGACCTCCTCATTCCTTTGCTTCTTTTCCCTAGGAAGACATCTGAGCAACCTCATATCCTGAAGGGGCAAAATGGAGCTCTTGACAGCGATGTCACTGTCCGGCTGTCTACTGACAGTCACGGTGGGGTTTGGGGCACTGCCAATTACATGATCACACACAATTTATTTGTAAGGTAAAAATCCTGACTCTGAGATGTAAAAAGTGTGAAAATCCGTGCATCTTAGAATCAGGGAAATCTGACAAATACTCTTCAAGGAATATTGTTTGAACAGCTGTGCATAGTCTGCACCAGAGCACATAAACACCACGGGTAGGGAAAGATCCAAAAAAGAGTGTCATAGGCATTCTGCTATTAAGAGACGAAAGCCTGTGCAAAGACAGAGATTTTTCAAAATGGAAAGAAAAGGCAAGCTTCTAAGAAACACTGTGGAAGATGAGTCAACTGGAACAGTGGCAGCTTGGATCTAGTTTTAAAGGATGAAAGAATGGACTAAGCCAGGAGTTGAAAGTCTTAAAGACTGAGACGTAGTAGCACTTGAGAACTCAGAAAGCAAAAGAAGGATGAGTTCTGTTTTAAACATGTTAACATTAAAAAAAGAGAGAGAATTATCCTCACACAACGATGGAGGGGAGAGAGCTGGAGATGTTGATGTAAAGATTACTCATGTACAGGAGGCAGCTTAAGGAGAAGGTTATACTCTCATGGGTCTAGGGAGGAAGAAAACCAGGTGGATGGGCCTGGACCTACCCTGCCCAAGGAGACACGGAGAGATGAAACCTCAGCAATGAAGAGCCGAGAAACCCCAGATCAAAGGGGCTGCAGGAGACACCTCTGCCCAGGGTAAGCATCCACCTCTTTGGTGCCTTCAGGTGGTATCCAAGTAGAAAGTAGGTGTCGGCATCTTCCTGTTGGGGTGAGCTGTAAGTTTCTCACACTTCCTTAAACACCTAGAAACCTGACACTTGCCTCTCAGAGTGAAGAAAAAGGGCTGGGACTAGCATATGGAGGAGTTCCCACTCTGAGACCACGCTGTCACACTACATTGCAAAGGCATGTGGGGGCAATTTTTTTGAAAGCCACGTTTTACAAAAGGTAACAAATGACACCCACTAGGACGAGGACTGTTAATTTAATATTTGGAAATAAAAAGGGTTAGAGTTTCCATCATGTGCCTCTGTTGATTTCAAGTCAACTTTAAAGACTAACACAGCAGGCACATGCATCACTGACCACACGTTTTAGTCTGTTGCCTCATGTATTACAGTCACTTAGTCCTGATTCTACAGCAGTTTTGAAAATGGCATTACATATTTATTTCAGGCTATATATCCCCTATTAACACAATGCCCAAAAGTGGTCAGATAAAAGAAAAAGTTACTCATTTGACAGGTGAAAAATTTATTTTCTTAATCATTTTCTGGATTTTTGATTTTTTTTTTACACATATAAATGAATTTCCACTCCCACTGCAGCTCCTCTAGTTAAGGCTTCCACGGCTCTCAGCTGGACTTCTGTGACCAGGCAGTCAGGCCATTAACCCATCGGGATGATCCTACCCAGACAGACCCCACTACCATCTACAGCTTTGCTGTCCAGCCTGGGAGCCAACGGCCACATGCAGCTGGTCAAGCACCTGAAGTGTGGCCAGTCCAAACTGAAATGTTCTCTGAGTATAAAATATACTGAATTTTAAAAACTCAGGATAAAAACAATAATGTAAACTGCCTCATTAATAATTTTCATATTGATCATGTGTTAAAATGATGTTTGAGATATTATCTTAAAATGTTAATTAAAACATATCAAAGAAAGAATAACAAAGAATAAGAAAAAAACAGAAAGAATAATGAAAATATGAAATATTTGGAAATGACCTTCACAAAATATTCTCATTTGACAAACGATGACTACACTCTTCTTAGAGCTAAAAAAAAGAAGACTTTTATGCCTCCTTTCACTTTTTAGAACATGGCTGGTAGAAAATCTAATATTATCTATGTGGCTCGCATCTGTGACTCACATTATGCTTCTTTTACATAGTACTGGTATAGACTCTCAGCTTCTGGGTCTTAGTCATTTAATCTATCAGTTGAAATTGATCATCCACCATTTATTATGGATCTAGTATGAGCCACGTACTATAACAAAGCAGTCCCCAAACTTTTTGGCACCAGGGACCAGTTTTGTAGAAGACAGTTTTTCCACAGACAGAGGGGTGAGGTAGGGGCATGGTTCTGGGATGAAACTGTTCCACCTCAGATCATCAGGCATTTGATTCTCATAAGGAATCCATAACCTAGATCCCTCGCATGCACAGTTCACAATAGGGGTCATGTTCCTATTAGAATCTAATGCCCGCACTGCTGATTTGACAGGAGGTGGAGCTCAGGAGGTAATGCTGGCTCGTTGCTCACCTCCTGCCATGTAGCCCAGTTTCCAACAGGCCACATTCCAGGAGCTGGGGACCTCTGCTGTAACAGATTCTGGTAATACGAAGATGTAAATAATGTGATTGCTAACCTCTAAGAGCTCCCAGTTAGTGGGGAGAGGCATTTAAAAATTAATTAAAACAAACATGACATGCTAGTAAAGGTTAGAAATAAAGGACTCTGGGATCTCATAGAAGGACTTCACTACAGTTTAATGAATGAGGACAAATTTTTCTACTCATTTGCCTGGGAGACAATTTAAGGCCCTCCCCCATTTCACCCAGAGGGCACAGTGGGTGAGAAAATTCAGAGGGGAAAAGGAACACATCTGGTGAACCAAATGCAGTTCAGAAAGGCTAGAACAGGCTGCCTATGGGAAAGGGTCACGGATGAGACCTCTAGAGTAGGCAGGGGTAAAAAAGAACACGCATATTGTGCCAAGAAGCATAGACTGTATCTTGCAGACAAGGGTCAGATTGGTGTTTCAAAAATATCACTGTAGCAACATCGTGGAGGATGGACCAGATGGGTAAAGTAGATTAAGAGTTTGGTACTGGGGAGGAGAAGGCAGAGATGAAGGCAAAGGAAACAGTCAGGGTACCCGTGGCAACACTCAAGGTAAAAATAATACAGATTTGAACAAAAGGAACAGATTACTGAAGTATTTAGGGAGGTAGAATTGGCAGATCTTTGGGGTTTAATGGATGTCAGAGGTAAAGAAAAAGGTTTATGAACTTTATGACTAAGATGAAGGTAAATACCAGGTGACCACTAATGAAGCTGGCTATCAGAAGGTATTCTTTTTTTTTTAATTGCATTTTAGGTTTTGGGGTACATGTGAAGAACATGCAAGATTGTTGCATAGGTACACACATGGCAGTGTGATTTGCTGCCTTCCTCCCCATCACCTATATCTGGCATTTCTCCCCATGCTGTCTCTTCCCAACTCCCCACTCCCCACTGTCCCTCCCATATTTCCCCTCGACAAACCCTAGTGTGTGATGCTCCCCTCCCTGTGTCCATGTGTTCTCATTGTTTAACACCCACCTATGAGTGAGAACATGCGGTGTTTGATTTTCTGTTTTTGCTTCAGTTTGCTGAGAATGATGGTTTCCGGGTTCATCCATGTCCCTACAAAGGACACAAACTCATCGTTTCTTATGGCTGCATAGTATTCCATGGTGTATATGTGCCACATTTTCCCTGTCCAGTCTATCATCGATGGGCATTTGCATTGGTTCCAGGTCTTTGCTATTGTAAACAGTGCTGCAATGAACATTTGTGTGCATGTGTCCTTATAGCAGAACGACTTATAATCCTTTGGATATATACCCAGTAATGGGATTGCTGGGTCAAATGGAATTTCTATTTCTAGGTCCTTGAGGAATCGCCACACTGTCTTCCATGATGGTTGAACTACTTTACACTCCCATCAACAGTGTAAAAGTGTTCCTATTTCTCCATATCCTCTCCAGCATCTGTTGTCTCTCGATTTTTTAATGATCGCCATTCTAACTGGCATGAGATGGTATCTCAATGTGGTTTTGATTTGTATTTCTCTAATGACCAGTGATGATGAGCATTTTTTCATATGTTTGTTGGCCTCATGTATGTCTTCTTTTGTAAAGTGTCTGTTCATATCCTTTGCCCACTTTTGAATGGTCTTACTTGTTTTTTTCTTGCAAATGTGTTTTAGTTCTTTGTAGATTCTGGATATTAGCTCTTTGTCAGATGGGTAGACTGCAAAATTTTTTTCCCATTCTGTTGGTTGTCGATTCACTCTAATGACTGTTTCTTTTGCTGTGCAGAAGCTGTGGAGTTTGATTAGGTTCCATTTGTCTATTTTGGTTTTTGTTGCCAATGCTTTAGGTGTTTTGGTCATGAAGTCCTTGCCTATACCTATGTCCAGAATGGTTTTGCCTAGGTTTTCTTCTAGGATTTTTATGGTTTTAGGTCTTATGTTTAAGTCTTTAATCCATCTGGGGTTAATTTTAGTGTAAGGTGTCAGGAAGGGGTCCAGTTTCTGCTTTCTGCACATGGCTAGCCAGTTTTCCCAATACCATGTATTAAACAGGGACTCCTTTCCCCATTGCTTGTTTTTGTCAGGTTTGTCAAAGATCAGATGGTTGTAGATGTGTGGTGTTGCCTCCGAGGCCTCTGTTCTGTTCCATTGGTCTATATCTCTGTTTTGGTACCAGTACCATGCTGTTTTGGTTACTGTAGCCTTGTAGTATAGTTTGAAGTCCGGTAGTGTGATGCCTACAGCTTTGTTCTTTTTGCTTAGAATTGACTTGGCTATACGGGCTCTGTTTTGGTTCCATATGAAGTTTAAGGTGGTTTTTTCCAGTTCTGTGAAGAAGGTCATTGGTAGCTTGATGGGGATAGCGTTAAATCTGTAAATTACTTTGGGCAGTATGGCCATTTTGATGATATTGATTCTTCCTAACCATCAGCATGGAATATTTCTCCATCTGTTTCTTATAGTTTCTATCTTTTGTTGATGTTCTCATTTTATTCATGTCTGTATTTACTGATTTCATTTCGTTGTCTCTCTGTATTCTTTTTAGCTCATTTAGCATTTTAAGATAGTTGTTTTAAATTTTTATTGGGGAGTTTAGAGATTTGCATTTCTTTAGGGTCATTTCATGAAGCCATTCCTTTCTTTGAGTGGGCCAAGTTTTCCTCTTTCTTTGTAAACTTTGTGATCTTTTATTGAGATTTGAACATTTAAAAATACAGCCACACTTCACAGTCATTATGGACTGGCTTTACTAGGAGAAAACTTGCATTGATTAGCCCAGGTGGAGGTTTGGGACCTCTCAAACCTTTTCTGACAATGTGTCTTCCCTGGGCTTATGTATTTGATTTTAAGTAATTAATTTCCTTAAGTGCTTGCCGTTGTTTCTTAACCAGAGCCCACAATCTCTTCTTTGCCTTGTCTGTCTGCTATATGAAGAAGCTTTGTTGAAAACACAGACTGCAGGGCTGGCCTCTATCTTTTAGCCTTCCAGACTATCTGCCATTTCTGTCATGGCTCCAAGTCAGGGGAGACATAATCCAGTTTCTCAGCC
Source organism: Cacajao melanocephalus (assembly GCA_963573385.1). Classification (NCBI taxonomy): domain Eukaryota; kingdom Metazoa; phylum Chordata; class Mammalia; order Primates; family Pitheciidae; genus Cacajao; species Cacajao melanocephalus. Next base: position 18,886 of record CAUYLG010011371.1, on the reverse strand, counting down.
TTCAGACAAGACAGAATTTTGGAGGTATGGTCCACTTTTTGTTTCTGTCGGGAGGGAAGTTCTGGAGTGTGGGTGGTTTCCTTCTTGTTGCACTGTACTATGCCAGGTAGCGGTAGGGCAAGGGCATGTAAAATGGCTTGAACTTCTCTGCCCTTTTTGGATGGAGTCCTTTCTTGGTTATGCATTGGCCTGAGGGCTGCATCTCTCAAGTGGTCGCTAAAGTTTTCAACATTACATTATTGTTAACTTAGTATCTCCATGTGTAAACTGGAGCCTGGAGCTTCCTAATCTGCCATCTTCTTGACATCTCTTCCTTCTTCGTTGATGTTTAAATCTATATGTATATTGTTAAATGCGGATAATTATATACAGCAAATTTTATGTTTGAATGTAGAAGCTGAATACACTGTTATTTTATTACTAATAATATGCATATAATATTTAACTTTTTCTTCTACTGAGTAAATTATAGACAGTTTATCACAGTATATTAATCTCAGCCTTCCTTAATGACCCAACTAGTTGTTAATGAGTATATCAGGATATTTTCATTATATGTTTCTTCTCTTTTCCTTAGAGTTCTCTACATCGATTATTATAGATATCATAACACATAATTTTCATTTATTGCATAGAAAAGTCCTGCTTTTCTAACCATTCTGTTTGGTGGATAAAGGGATAATAATGTTATCCATTAATTTGTACCAGGCGTGAACAGTATTTTTTTGTTAATGAATGCTAATGGTTTTGTTTCTCATTATTTACATTCTTGACAGTGCACTCACGCAGAGACAAAGAGGTTCAAAAGAAAATAATCTTATTATATGTCAGAGGAGCTGAGCTCTAATCTTAGATCTGTGCTTCAACTTTTTTGTCTGTAGAAAGGATTTTTTTTTCATTTAGCAATTTTTGAAGACAAAATGCACATGAAAATATTTTGAAACATAATACACTATACAAAGGTTATTTTTTGTTTTCTTATCTTTTTTTTTAAGTTTGGATCATGTATTTTTCTTACATTGAAACATACACCATTGTCTTTGATTTTATTGAAAGTATTCTGTGATTTTTCACTTTTTGTCTATATTCTGATTATATAAACCACTGGAGCACAACTATGGCTCCTTTTAATTGTAAATTCATTTTTACAATCAGTTTTTACTGGCCAGGTGCAGTGGTGCATGCCTGTAATCCCAGCACTTTGGAAGGTTAAGGCAGGCAGATTGCTTGAGCCTAGGAGTTTGAGACCAAGCTGGGGAGCAACACAGTAAAACCTCATCTCTACAAAAAATACAAAAATTATCTGGGCATGGTGGCACAAGCCTGTAGTACAGATACTCAGAAGGCTGAAGTGGGAGGATCGCTTGAGCGTGGAAGGCAGAGGTTGCAGTGAGCCAAGATTGTGCTGTTGCACTCCAGCCTGAGTGACAGAGGGAGATCTTGTCTCAAAAAAAAAAAAATTACTGCATTTTAATTTATACTCTTGGTATAAATCAGAGTTATAGTCTAGATCTAATTATAGTGTTTGATTCATTATAGACTGACACCTTTTTCCTGGAGGCTGTGCACCTTGGAAATTTGTGCAAGATTGTGATAGGCCATGATGGACTTGGCCCAGGTAAGGCTCTTCCACAGAGAGTTCGTGAAGGTGTAATTCCACTCTATTTATGTGAAACTCTGTTCAAATCTAGAAAATACTGTGGAAAATTTGTAGAAAACAGACCTTTATGTATTGACCATGTGAAATCAAAATATTGTCTCCAAATACCCTTTAAAATTTAATTAGATGTATTTTTCTTCAAAATGATAGAGGTTTGGCCAAGGGGATAATCTAGGTTGGGCCTAAATGCTAGAAAGAGTAATTTTATAAAATAGAGGAGATTAGGGATTTATATGTTGTGACATGTTGGCGGCATACCAGCACGCTAGGGGTGGAGGCAGTAGTTGTATCTCCTGGTGGTGATTTTCCTTGAAGACTAGTGATTGTCCAACAGTGGCACGTTAAGGAGCCTATCCTGGCAGTCAGGTCTCAGCTGTGTTTTCTGCTGCCATTTTATTCATGCCTTTCCTCAGTCTTCTCATGAACTCTGTGAGATGACTCACATCTTCCCAATAAATTTATTTTTTGCTACTGTATAAAACAATTATAAGATAAACAAAATCCATGTAACAAAAGACATGCTACTAAAGGGCACATACCGAAAAAAAAAAAAAAAGGAAAAAACCCAAAAGCATCAAACAATTTGATAAACCTTATTACTAAAAAGTGTCAAAGTATAATTTTCAAGGTAAGAACAAGATTCTTATACAAGTACAGAGTAGACAATGTGTTTAGATAATTAATGAGGGAATTAGCAGATTGACAAAGCTGGCTCAAAGGAGGTTACCAGAAACTAGAAAATATGTACATGTAATCAGTGAAAAAAGAATAATGAATAAGATTGATAAATAAAAAATATGACCAGTGTTCTATAGACAACACAAATATACTTTTGAAGTTGTCTTCTCTCTCAGACAAAATGTATCTGTATTTTGAACAGATGTAAATCATTTGCATATTATTTTTAATCAATTGATAGCTAATTTTACAGGCCTGAATCCACAGTAAATATTAAGTCACATAATGTTACACTCCCTCAGTGAGTCAAATGATTCTCAGGCAAGCTTGTTGTTCTACTACAATATTGAAAGGACATGGTAGTCATCTTTTAGCCTTATTTCTGAGTTTCTGTTAATTTTTCTAAACAAAAATAAAGGCAAAAACTTTCAACCTAAAAAATCCTGTGTCCAGTTACATGTTCTATGCAAGAGACACTTGACATAAATGACCCAGTAATATTAAAAATAAAAATTTAAGTAATGTATCAGAAATATGTAAATAAACAATCTTAGTTATAATCTTATTGTAAGATAAAGTAAAATTCAAAACAACAAGCATTAAAAGGTAGAAGAAGGTGCTTTTTGATAAAGTTTATAATTCACAGTGAGATTATAAGATTCATGAGCCTTTATTCCACAGATAATATTGCAAGTAAATAGGTAAAGTAAAATACTCTTAGATAGTATTTTCAAGAAGAAATGAAAAGAAGATAGGATAGAATTTTATCATATGTTTCAGATTTTGGTAGGTTAGTTGGATCCTTCAGTTACTCTCCTCGGGTGTTTGTACTTTGTAGATAGTGAAGCACTTTCATTTCAAAGCTTCATGAGACATTTTTATAATTTGACTCAGATATTAGACCAAAAAGAAAATCTCAGTAAACTTCATCAAACAGGCCACTTTCTCTGACTACAATTTAGTGAAACAAAAATTTACTTAAAAGGGCAAAAGTAAAGAAAAAAAATTAGTCATTTAAGGTGTTTCAGTCCTCTTCATGATTTTGGGCCAAAGTGAAAATCAGAACTATAAGTACAGTCTAACAGAATGTTATAATGGTGTTTTTTCTGTCTCATTTTCTGCTGAAGTCTCAAAAGACCAGAATAAATAATGGAAGCAAGATCTTACTCTCTGTCTTATTCAGTTTGAGGCTGCTGTAACTAAATACCTTAGACTGGGAAATTTATAAAGAACAAAAATTTATTCTTATACTTCTGGAGGCTGAGAAGTCTAAAATCAAAGTGTTGGCATTTGTTGTCTTGGGAGGGCCTTCTTGCTTTGTCCTCCTATGGTGAAAGGGCAAAAAGGGCTTCCTAACTAGTTCCCTGAAGTCCTTTTATGAGGGCACTAGTCCCACTCATGAGGGTTGAGCTCTCATGACTTAATCACATCCTAAAGGCTCCACCTGTTAGTGTTATCACATTGGGTCTTAGGTTCCAGTAGATGAATTTTAGGGGGACATGTATATTCAGACCCATCCCAGCACCATCCCAAATGTAGGCACAAGGCTACATATTCAGGACTTACGAAGGAAGGGACAGACAAGTTATGGGTTCACCACTGAGTATAAAAGCTACAAGTTTTCATTGCAGTAGGTTGGCTGTTGCTTTGATACCTATACACCAATCGCCAGTAATAGGAGAGGGTAGGAGGGATTTTTCTGTTGTGAAGAAACCACTTGAAGAACCTATGCCATCTAGAAATTGTTACATGACCCCAGCTTGAATAACAATCTGCAGGCTTCCTCAGTGGCCTTTGGCCACAAAGAAAGGGAAGTCTGGAGAACAGTCAGAGTAGAATTGTAGGCAGATAATCCAAGAAGATAGTAAGATAAATGATTCCTGCTTTAAATACCTACTCACCAACATACATATATAAATAGTGCTGGTTAATAAGACATTTCTAGATTCTTACCTCTCACCTTTGCCTGTCCTGTTTATGCTGTCTCTAACTCTGTAGGGTCATAAATTATATATCTGAGTGCCAAATTTGAAAATTCAAAATTTGAAATGCTTCAAAATTGGAAACTTTTATTTAAGTGTCTTTATGATGCTTAAAGGAGATGCCTATAGGAGCATTTCAGATTTTGGATTTTCAGATATGGGATGCACAGTCAGTAGGTATAAATGCAGGTATTTAAAAATCTGAGACCTGAAACACTTCTGGTCCCAAACTTTTCAGATAAAGGATATTCAGCCTCGGTAAAGGCAGGAAGAAGAAGGCAACCTGTGAGTCTGCCCACCTCCCAAGATTCCAGAACTGAAGATGGAGAGGGGAGACATTTTGCCTTTAAATGAAATTTGAAGTTTTGATTATTATATGGGATTGGTCATTATAATTGTTGAAATTATCCCAGTTTTGTGATAAAAAGGAACCAGTGGACTTATTATCTGAGAGTGATCCAAATATTCAGAATATGTTTTCTAGATTTCATTCAAGGAGGAAGAAAAAAAAATAGTTCTTCGAATAGTTGTAAATGGATAGGGTATGAAAATAAGTTTTCTCATTGTTTCCTGTGGCATTCCAGTCATTTAATATGAGGAGTATATTATTGACTAATTAGAGAATACTAGTACAATTTATAACATTCAAAGGTATATTATAGTCTTTTAGTATTATTTAGTAGGAAAAACAAACTGTTTTCTTCTATGCTATTAACACTCAACATGGGGCACTTCTGTGACCAAGTATATAGGATGTTTTCCCTCCAGCAACCTGAGTGTCCTACAATTTAATTCAATTCAGACAGTATCTACCAGGAGTTAGTGTCATGCTTCACAGATTAAGAGATCAGTCCCACAAGACTGCCCCAACTTCAGATGCCAATAGCAAGTCTAGGCCTCTACAACTTCTGACCAACTGGCCATAAATTAGTATTTCCAGCTGTTATCGAACTGAACTGGGGTCTGTTTGCCTGGCAAGCATAAAGTCAAACACTGACATTGGGATCATAGTCAGGGAAAATGAGGTGTTTATTGTAGGGTGCCAACCAAGAAGAACTGGGCAGCTTATGATTAAGACCCAAACTCTCTGATGGCTTTGATAAAAGAAAAACTTCAACCAAATTAAAGGAGTTTAATTGAGTAATGACGATTCTGGAAGCCCCCAGAATCACAGCCAAGATTCACAGACTCCAGCACAGCCACATGGTGAAAGAAGATTTATAGACAAAAAAAAAATGAAATGATATACATAAATCGGCAGTGAGGTACAGAAATAGCTGGATTGGTTACAGGTTGGCATTTGCCTGTTTTGAACAGTTTGAACACTTAGAAGTCTATGAGTGGTTGAAGCATGGCCACTGGGATTGGCCAAGACTCAGTTATTGTTAGAGGAGCATACTTCTAAGTTAGGTTTTCAATTTTGTCTGACTGTTAAGCTAGGTTACGGTTCATCCACAAGGACTCAAATGCAGAAGTACAGAGTCCTTCTCAGGCCATATGTAGTTTTCTTTAATGGATTATACTTAAGGGTTTTTAAAGGCTTGGAGGCAGAGGTTATAGGCAAAGTCATAAATTAATATATAGAGTCTGTGCATTGCTTTGACCTAAAATTGTGGGACATTTTGAAATGCGGGCACACAGGTCATAGGTGAATTTAAAGATTTTGTGGTTTGCAATTGAATAAGGAGAGAAAACTTTGTTTAACAATTTGGGGTCAGCGGAAAAGAACGTTAGCTCTGGCCCATGGACATGACCTCCTCCACATCTCTCAGGAAGAAATTTAGAATAAAAAAAGGTGATCATAGATTAGTACTCAGTTCCCCCTTACCTGAGTTCTACATGCTAGCAGATCCATTTGGTGGGGGTCTCGAGTTTCTGAAAAGCAACTCAGGGACATATGTTGTTACCTTTCTTTTTAAGAGGGAACCAAGTATTTTGTTATTTTAACTTTTCGAGCTGTTGTTTTAAGCTGTTACTTTTTGCTTATTAAGTTTATTTTTTAAGGCTAGCTAGGTGTCCGGCATTTTTAAGAGGAATTTAAGATTTTAAAAATATTTTCATGTTCAGGGGGTCCCCACAGGGCCCTAGGGTGGTCCCTGCTCTGTGTTTCCACGACTCCCTCCTCAAGTTCAGTCATTTGCTACAGCAGATGACAGAACTCAGGGAAACACCAACACTTACCAGCTTATTACTAAGGATATTACAAAAGGTAGCGTTGAACAGCTAGATGAAGAGGTACACAGGGCAATGCATGTGGGCCTGTGTGGTGCTTCCATGTGCTCTCGGGTGCCTCATCTTCCCAGCACCTCCACATCTTCAGCAACCTGGAGGCTTTCTGAACGCTGTCTTTCTGGATTTTTATGGAGGTTTCATTACACATGCAGGATTGATTAAATAATTGGTTGTTGGTGATCAACTCAGCTTTGAACTCCTGTTTATTTCCCTACCCCCTAGTTCTGGGGATGGTACTGAAAGTTCCATCTTGCAAATCATGTGATTGGTTCTTCCGGCACCAGTCCCCATCCCTGAAGCCCCCAGCTACCAGTCATCTCATTAGCATACAAAAAGGCACTTACCACTTTGGCCATTCAAAGGATTTTTGTGAGCTGTGTGCCAGGAAACAGGGAAGAAGGCCAAAAAACATATTTCTTATTATAAATCACAATATAACAAGTATTTAAAAAGAGAGAACAAAAAAATGAACTAAACAATCCAAGAAGATAAGAAATAATGAAATTTTGAGAAAATGGTAGGAAAGAAAATAATAAACATAGAAATCAAATATCAAAAAATAGAAAACTAGAAGAATTGATGTCACTTATAAGAACTGGTTCTTAGGGGGAAAAAAAAACTGACAGGTATTAAACTAGACCTTGAGAAGTTTAATAAAGAAGAGAGTCACCAGGGCGTGGTGGCACCCAACTGTAGTCCCAAAAACTTGGAAGCCTGAGGCAAGAGGACCACTTGAGCCTAGGAGTTTGAGAGAAGCCTGGGCAACATAGCAAGACTCTCATTTCTATAAATAAGTAAATAAATACATACATACGTACATACATAAAATTCAAAATAGACAAAAAAGGAAAAGAAAATAAATGCCCAAATTTAGAGAAAGTGAATACAACTATAAATACACAAGAGATAAAAACTTGAGAATACTATATACAGTTTTGGGCTAATAAATTTGATCCTCTTCATGAAAAGGATGATTAAGAAACATTTCTCATTTCTCTCACCCTAACCAAATAAAATTGATGTGCTTCTTTGAGTAACATTAGTTGCTGCCATGATGTTATTTATCTCACAGAGTCTGTATTCCCCAGAGGAACAGTTATAGGTCAGTCTCATTGATAAATATGTTTGCAGATATTCTAAGCTAAATGTGTATAAGAAGTATATAATTAATATAAAACAACTAAGTAGGGTGTATGCCAAGAAGTCGGAAGACCGTTCCATATTAGGAAATCTATTAATAAAGTGTATCACCTCAAAAGGTGGACGCAGAGAAATTATTTGTTAACAATGATAATTTTTCTGTTAAAAAATCTTTGAAAATTTGGAGCAGAAAAGCATATTTATTTAAAATTGTTTAAAAATAATTTAACTCAAGGCATCTTTTTAATAGACAGTGAAATCCATTAAAACCAGAAATAGATTTTTCTCATTATGAATATATACTAATTGTTATTTGGAAAGCATTTTAATAAAAATTATAAGATTTTAAAGCAGCATAATTTTGGAAAGAAATTTAAAGTATTGCTTAGTGGAGATATAAGTGATTATTCAGACTGAAGGAGAATCAACTAAAAAATAAATGAAATCAGGGAATTTGTAAGATGACTACATATTAAATAAATATACAATAACTGGTGGCTGCTTTATATGCTAGTGATATTTGATAGAAAATATAAAAAAGCTCTTATTCAGCTTGATAGCCTATATAAATATATACATATATAGCCTATATATACACATATATGTACAGTCTGTACATACATAAAGATATATATGTATATAATAAATAACATGAACAATAAAATTACAGGCTCATTTGTATTAGACTGGCCTTGTCTGAAAGCCGTATTAAGAATGCTAGGGGCTCTAGCCAAGAAAGTTTGATTTATAGGCTCTGCCCTCTTTTGGAGTAAGTGAACCTGTTTGTTCCTTAGCAACTTATTTACCAATCAGTTATCATGGCTGGTTATGTAAGCCAGTCCTTCTTGCTGCTCTAGAGCACCATTGTAGTTTGGCAAGAAAGGTGAAAGTTTTGTACTTCCACATATTTAATTTAAGCCCTCGCTGCTTGTTTCTGTGGTGTGTCAGCAGTAAAAGGACTTCAGAATTTTGGTAAACTGAATTGCACCCTGGCCTGTCCTTTTGGTTTGGCAAAAACAATCTGTTGCCAGGTTAATTTTATGTGGAAAGAGACTGCTTCAGTGGTTGCTATATAGAAAAGTGATTGGTTGTTCCAAAGTCAAGTGGAGCATCACAAGTGGGGAAATGAGAGAATTAGAAAGAGATGGGGGTACCTACTAATTTTGATCAAGAGATATCACAGACTTAAAAGAGAGAAATTCTGAAATACAGAGCAACACAACTCACTTAAATGTAAGTCTTGAGACAGCAGAGTTTTTTTTTCCCTATCCTTAAATGAAATGAGTCAGCCACACAGCATCACCTATTGTATAATTTCCATTTTTGTGAAATGTCCAGAATAGGCAAATCTTTCAAAGTCAGAGAGTAGCTTAGTGGTTGCCTAGGTCTGGGAGAGGGAAGGCAGGGAGGTGGTTGGGAAAGATGTGAAGAGGCACAGTGTTTCTTTTTGGGCTGAGGACAGTGTACTGAATTTGGGTTATAGTGATGGCTGCACAACCCTGTAAATATACTAAAAACCATTGAACCTTTTTAAACGGGTGAACTTTATGGTTTGTAAAATATTTCTCAATAAAGCAGATAAAAATGATTCTGTTATTTATTAGGAAGAACTATAAGGGTATAATAGCGATGAACATTTTGAAAAAGATTAACAAGGAAGATTTTTATGTTAAAATGTATTGAAGGTGACACTTTTTAAATGTAGTTTAGTGAAAGTCATAATAATAGGCATACAGCTACATCAGCAATACAGAATAAGATTTGAACTAAGTTTTAAGTGTATTTAATAGAAAAATGAGCAATGGATATTTAAAAAGTCAATTCAAAGTAACCCAAAATAAATTTTATTATTCAAAGAAATAAAAATTGTAAAAATGTAAGAATTCTGTAACAATTCCATTACATTTTTAATTATACTTTTATTTTGAGATAATTGTACATTTGATTGAAGTTGTACCCTTTATCCAGTTTCTCCCAGTGTTAACACCTTGCAGTGCTGTAGTACGGTATCACTACCAGGATATTGATACTGATATAATTAGGACACAAAACACCATCACTAGAATGAGCCCTCATGTTGCCCTTTTGTAGCCATTTCTGCCCTGTTCCTATACCCTCTTCCACAGTCTCTTCCTCTTAACATCTAGCAACCACTAATCTATACTGTATTTCTAAAATTTTTCATTTCAAGAGCTATATAAATGGAATCATATAATCTGGTAGGATTGGCTTTTTGTCTCTATAATTTCCTATTGATTCACTCAAGTTGTGCATGTGAATTGTCCATTCCTTTTTATTGCCTTTTATATTCCATGGTATGGATTTCCCTCAGTTAGTTTAATCATTCACCCATGAAAGGACATCTAGATTGCTTCCAATTTGGGGCTGTGATGAAAAAATCAAATAAGATGGCCAAGACCAAAGTCAGTGGGGTGGGGGAGAAAGAACTGTGGACAAATAATGTAATATTCCATGGTTAATGTTATGAAGTGTTATGTGACAATAGCACTTAATTTGATTCAGTAATTCCACTTCTAGAAAGTTACCAAGAAATACTGAGAAATATAAATAAAACATGTCCACAAAATTGTGATTATATTATATATGGTAGCTACATTCCCTATTTTGAAATGGAAAATATATTTCATATGGTATGTCCATACACTGGAATACTATACAACTTTGAAAAGCATGCTGTCTGAGAATATTTAGGAAAAATGTGGAAATGCTCGTGTATAAAATCAACTGAACAAAGCAGATATATATTTGGGATAACTAATGCTCACTATTTGCTGAAACAAACTACCCACAAATATGAGGTGCTTTACATAAGCACATGTTTATTTCTCATTTACATAAAAATCTGATTTAGTTTGGAAAGTCTCCCAGGTAGCTGTTCTTCAAACAGGGAATCAGGGATCAGGCCTTGGCCAGTGGGTAGCTGCTACATGGCTTTTGAGGCTACCACAGAAGGTGGAGTTGGCCAGCGAATTATGGAAGATATATTTAAGTGCTGAATTTGCAGCTGACATACCATTTTTGTTCTCATTCCATGGCCATAAATGAACCAGATGTTCCTCTGCCTAATTTCGAGGAAGCTGAGAAATGTAGCCATTTTGTATAATCAGAAAGTGGAAACAATACAATAAGCACATAACATGTATCTACTACAGCAGTACACCAACCCTTTATACAGTACAATCCAATTTGATTATATATGGGCATGCTATATGTAGGCATAGAATAAAATTAAAAATGGATAGAACAAATTAACTGATGTGTGTGTGTGTGCAGGCGCTGGAATGACACATGGTTTTATCTTTTTTCCTCATTTTCTTAAACCCAATTCCATAAAAATGAATATTATATTAAGTAATAATATAAAACTACTTATACTGTGTAAGAAAGTAACACATTCAGAACTTGATCTAACCCCTATTCTTTTGCCTAATCCCTGCAGGAGCAGCCTAGCTATCTTCAGGAACCCATCTTTTCTAGTTTTCTAAATCTAGTTCTGGTTCTTTCTTATGGGAAAAACATGATAAAAATGTAGACAATATATTTTTACATTAATAATTTAAAAACTAACTTCTTAACTTAGAAGTATTGTTAAAATCAATATATCATTACTGTGATAGGGGCTAGAACTAAAGCCTAAGCACTGCCATCTTATAGAGAAGCCACTTGGGCCCTGGGCAGAGGTATCGTTCTCAGAACAGTTGATGTACATCAATTCTCAAAAGTGTTAAGGGTAAAAATTTCCACCGCTAACACCCTCCTCTTGCAACAAACTGCTAACTTTAGCTTCTGTACAGACAGCTTAACTTGCACACCCCTGGGCCCCCCTAAACAAAAATGTAGTTTTGCAGCTTAAGTGCCTTGCTCCCCCTGAGCTCGGGGCCTTGGGTTAAAAAAACATAAGTCCTCTGTGGCTGCTGGCAATAAAAACCCTGCAATTTAGCATACTTTTGTCTTAGTGTTAATTTTTTGCTCCCTTCGGTGCTACAATTACCTCTAAGAATTTTCTTTACAGCCTCCTCAGAGAAGTTCTTAAAACCCATTTTAGAATTCTGGTAACATTTTATTTTTCCTTAAAGGAGACAAGTAATTCTTTTTTGGGAGATAGCATTTAAAAATTAAATTAAATAACATTTTGGAGATTTTGTTCCAGGTGGAGGGAATAGCATATGTAAGGGCATAGAATTAGGCATATGAATCATCTATGGCAGTGGTTTTCAAAGTGTGGTTCCTGGGCCATCAGCATTGCTTGGGAAAATTGTTAAAGATTCAATACTTGACATCTTATCTAGGCTGACCAGCCGTCCTGTTTTGCCTGTGGCTGTCCTAGTTTACCTTGGCTGTCCTGGTTATAGCACTGAAAATCCTGCATTCTGGGAAACCCTCTGTCCTGGGCAAACCGGAACATTTGATCACTGTAGGCTGACTGTGCTGGGCCTACTGAATTAGAAAATGTGGAACTCAGCAGTCTGTGTTTTTGTAATCCCCCCTGGTGACTCAGATTCATGCTAAGTTTGGGAGCTACTGATCTAGTGAACTGTGAGGAGTTTGGTACCACTCAATAATGGGAGTATGTGATGAGGGGTGAAGCTGAAGAGTAAGCTGAAGGCTCTTGTATGCTGCATCAAAAACTTTTATCTGGCTTAGAACAGTGGCTTACACATATAATTCCAGCATGTTGCAAGGATGAGGTGTGAGGATCGCTTGAGGCTAGGAGTTCAAGACCAGCCTCGGCAACATACATGACTCCATCTCTACAAAAATATTTAAAAATTAGCTGGACATAATGGTACACACCTGGAGTCCCAGCTACTTGGAAGGCTGATTCTGGAAGATTGCTTGAGTTCAGGAGTTTAGGTTACAGTGAACTGTGATTGCACCACTGCACTCCAGCCTGGGGGGCAGAGTGAGCCTCTGTCTCTAAACATATGCAAATAAAAATAAAAGAAAAAAATAAATTTTATCCTATAGCTGATGAGTAGTAACTCATCAATTCAATAATTTTAATTAGAGTAGGATATATTTTGAACTGGATCTTTACATAGACAAAACCACTATGACTAATTAAAATATGTGTAAAATTGATTTTAAATTAACTCTAGTTTGCAAATTAATATGAAATTAAACATTTAAGACTGGGGAAGGGGAGGGCCCATTGAGAACTATCCCAGCAACCCGACCACAGCTGGTCTTCCCTGAACACCATTAACCACGCTGTCCAAACCTTCTTCACTCCCGCCAACACCGACCATTCCCCCAACTACGAGATGATCAAGGAAGAACATGAGGTGGCTGCGCTGGGGGCACCCCATAACCAGGCTCCCCCGACATCCACTGTGATCCACATCCACAGCGAGGCCTCTGTGCCTGACCATGTTATCTGGTCCTTGTTCAACACCCTCTTCATGAACTCCTGCTGCCTGGGTTTCATAGTGTTCGCCTACTCTGTGAAGTCTAGGAACAGAAAGATGACTGGTGACCTGGCCGGGGCCCAGGCCTATGCCTTCAGCGCCAAGTGCCTGAACATCTGGGCCCTGATTTTGAGCATCATCATGACCATTCTGCTGATCATCATCCCAGTTGTGATCTTGCAAGTCTATTGATAGATCAAGAGGGATCATTCAGGCCAGGAGCTCTGCCCATGACCTGTTTCCCACGTGCTCCACTTCCATTCCTCACCCTGCCTCCTAGCTGAGTCCTGTATCAGCCCTTTATCCTCACACACTTTTCTACGATGGCATTCAATAAAGTGCATGTGTTCCTGGAAAAAAAAAAAAAAACATTTAGAAAGAAATTTCTACCTTTATGTATACCAGCTGAGTCTATGTGCTTGGACAGGATTTCTGAATGGTTATTCATTTTTAGTCTATCGAAACATATTTTATACAGACTTTGTTTAAATTTAAACTTTAAAAAACTTTCTGGGGCTGGGTGCAGTGGCTCACACCTGTAATCCCAGCACTTTGAGAGGCCGAGGTGGGCAGATAACAAGGTCAGAAGATGAAGACCATCCTGGCTAACACGGTGAAACCCTGTCTCGGCTAGAAATACAAAAAATGAGCCAGGCATGGTGGTGCGTGCCTGTAGTCCCAGCTACTCGAGAGGCTAAAGCAGGAGAATCGCTTCAGCCTGGGAGGTGGAGGTTGCAGTGAGCTGAGATTGCGCCACTGCACTCCAGCCTGGGCAGGAGAGCGAGACTCCGTCTCAAAAACAAAAACAAAAAACAAAATGAAAGAAAAAAACTTTCTGGAAATAGAAAGTATTGGTAACCATCAAGTATGTAGTCTTTGGAAGATGTTAGTTTCAGGATTATGAATGCAGTTTATGAAATTAAAAGCAGCCACAGAATTGTTCTATTTCCAATTGTTTGGAAAACAACACTGAAGTAGATATCATCAAGCATGAAGCCTTAAAATAATTCTTTGCTTTTGTTACATATATAAGAAATATATTCCTTATGGTTTACTTCTGTTATATTTTGCTTTATTTGAAGTACTAAAGCTTTATGTTGTACAAGGCCTTTGCATATATTTGGGAGTTAGAAGTTGGTTCTCAAAACTTGAAAATATTGGACCGTATTTACTTATATCACATGTTCATTCTTTAATTTGTGTTTAGGAAATGGCTGGTTTCTTGATGATGTTGTTATCAAGGATCCCACAACAAATTACGACTATACCTTCTTCTGTCACAGGTGTGTAGGTGTAATTCATTTCATATTAGTCAGTTCCAAGTTTATCCATTGAGAACTGGGTAGCTTATTTAGTTGTTCCTAGTCACTGAGGCTTTGTTGGGTAACTTTTGTGAATATTAATCTTAGGAGCTCTTTCTTCTATTGAGAAAGATATTTATTATGTTTATCATCATTCCTAATGATAGAAATTTAATATTTAATGCTAAATAAAGATAGCTTTTTAAAAATATGACTGTACATATCAGAAAGAAAATGAAAGTCTCTGACAAGAAAACATACTCCCTTTGTATTAGGTCCCAAGTTAGGTTCAAAAATAATAAAGGTACACACAGTGTTTCATGTAGCTTTTTTTTCCAAAGATGATAGTGCTTACCACTGTCAATAGACCTTGATTTTTGAGTTATTTTCTCAGTAGTGGTTATGAATTGCTTTTTTTTTTTTCTTTTTGACACTCTCCTGCCTCTTTTCCTATGGAACCAATAATAGCCATTTATGAAATAACTGATTCGAGTTTGAACTATAGTTAGTAGCCAAAGGACAAGATAAATTGATCCAATGAATAATAACATCTATGACTTTGACAGTTAGCAGGCTGATTGAGTAACTCACCTGTATGTAGGCAAAAACATATTTTATCCTTACCAGATAGTAACTGTTTCTTCTACTTCCCTTGCACTCTTATAGTAATTTTAGGATTTCCTTTTCCATTCTGTACTGCCCTGCCTTTCAGAACCACATAGCCATGTCTTTTCCAATTCCTGCTATCTTGCATTTCTGACTTGGGAAGATAATTGCCAATGGTTAATGTAAATATAAAGTCTGAAAATAATTGATATACTTTTCTTTTAACAGATGGCTAGATCAGGGGGAAGATGATTGTAAAATTGTCAGAGAATTGTATGCCAGGGATAACAGTATCTTCTCTGCAAGTAGGTATCATATATACACATTTCCTGAAAAACTATGTTTTATGATGACTAGAGAAAGCATGACCCTTCTGAAAGTAATGGCCTTCTCTTTCCTTTGTCTTCTCAGGGCAGAAGCTGGACCTTAAGAGAAAAGAAACAGTAAGATTTTGTTTGGGGCTTTAAATTATTTCATATAAACAATGTTCAAATGGCTATTTCATGTGTTAAAACAAAAACAGCATATAATGTTTAGTAAGTGTTGTTTCTTAGCAATTTCTTCTCTTTGTTTCTTCTCATACTGGTGTATTTGTTTTGTTTTGTTTTTCTTTTTAGTGGGCTGCAGAAAGCTGGAAGTTTACAAAAGGAAATACTCTACAGTTCTATAATAAGTTAACTGGAGGGTTTGTCCGCCTGCATCCAGATGGCACAGTTGACGCCATTGGAAATAAGACAGACAAATATGGTAAAACCATCGTACAAAGCTTGTGGCACTGGACAGGTCTGGGGCTTAAAGGAAGGTAGATTTCTAGACACAGTTTAATGTATAGTTTTGTTCTTTTTTCAGATGACTTTACACCAGTGTTAGTCCATTTAAATAATTTACTATCTGCATTAATAAAAAAATATCAATAGATGACAGGCTTTAAATCTGCACACTATGAAAAATATATATATATTTGGTATTAACTAATTGAAGAATAAAATGTAGGCAGTTATCAAAATACCATGTTAACTAATTTGGGGACCAGAGAAGATAACTAAAATATTATTCTGAATTTCAGACATGCATAATCTAATGAAGAAGACAAATATAACAATTCTAATAATTATTATTTGTAGCTAATGTCATAATAAGGTACAAAGGAAAAACAAGACAAACTAGATATGATGTTTAATATCTTCATGTCATGAAGCTATAACTGTGAGAATTAACAAAGAGTAAACAGATGTTAGTAGGTCTTTGACTATAAACCCAAATCTCCAACTCTTTTTGAATTTGGACCTTCATTATTTAAACAATATTTGCCTGCTACACTTATGAGTTTAACTGTACTATGCTGTGCTGGAAACTGTGCTGTTCAGTCTCCACGATGTGCTGGAGCTACTAACCTAAGCACCTCTCAAAATGTAACCCTTTCTGCCTCGTATTTGAGATCCTGGGGAATGATCCTGTTTTCTCCTGTATGAAAATAAGTGTCTGTCTAAAAATACTTCCTAGGAGCTTCTCTTTCCAAAATTATTTTTTAGACATTTTCCTTACCTGGGCAAAAATTTGTTCCCACTTGAAATTACTTATCCACTTAAATTAGTCAGAGTGGCCCTTTATTTTCTTTCCTGGGTTCTCTGCTGCCACTGTTGTTATTCTTTTTCTTTATTAGCATCTTGTGTTTGCAGATATGGCCACAAAAATATCTCCCATTGTTAAATCAGAAACTGTGAAGGATCTAAATTGTAACTTAATTGTAGGAAACATGAGACCACTGGGTCAGAGACCAAGACCATTTATTTCCCACATCGAGTGCCCCAGCCAGAGCGGTTTCTTGTGTTGGATTCCCTGAACTCCAGTCCTGCAGCATCATGATGTGAGGGCCTAATGGTACCAACGCACATGGTCGGGTACATTAAAGGAGAGAAATGTGCAAATTATGAAGCTCTGACCTTATATTTTTTATTTTTATTTTTTGATGTTTCTTTTTTGTATATATTTTAATTAACTTTTATTTTAAATTCCGGGGTACATGTACAGGACGTACAGGTCTGTTTCACAGGTAAACATGTGCCATGGTGGTTTGCTGTACAGATCAACCCTTCACTGAGGTATTAAGCCCAACATCTGTTAACTATTCTTCCTGATGTTTTCCCTCCCCCAGAACCCCACAGGTCCCAGTGTGTGTTGTTTCTCCCCTGATGTGTCCATGTGTTCTCATCATTCATCTCCCACTTATAACCGAGAATATGAAGTGTTTGGTTTTCTGTTCCTGATCAGTTTGCTGAGGATAACAGCTTCTAGCACCATCCATGTCCCTACAAAAGACATGATCTTGATTCTTTTTATGGCTGCATAATATTCCATGGTGGTTATGTACCAGATTTTCTTTATCCATTCTATCACTGATGGGTATTTGGGTTGATTCCATGTCTTTGCTATTGTGAATAGTGCTGGAGTTAATGTACACATGCATGTATCTTTATAATAGTATGATTTGTATTCTTTTGGGTATATACTCAGTAATGGAATTTCTGGGTCAAATGGTATTTCTGCTTCTAGATCTTAGAGGAATCACCACACTGCCTTCCACAATGGTTGAACTAACTTACATTCTCACCAACAGTGTAAAAGTATTCCTTTTTCTCTGCAACCTCACCAGCTCTGTTGTTTTTTGACTTTTATTTTTATTTTTTTAAAAATTTAACTTATTTTTTTACTTTAAGTACTGGGACACATGTGCAGACTGTGCAGGTTTGTTACATAGGTATATGTGTGACATGGTGGTTTGCTGCACCTGTCAAGTCATCACTTAGGTTTTTGATAGAAATGTAAATTTGTTCAACCATTGTGGAAGACAGTGTGGCAATTCCTCAAAAATCTAAAACCAGAAATACCATTTGACCCAGCAATCCTATTACTGAGTAGATATCCAAAGGAATAGAAATCATTCTATTCTAAAGATACATGCACATATATGTTTACTGCACCACTATTCACAGTAGCAAAGAGATTAACTTTTTAATAATCTCCATTCTGACTGGTGTGAGATTGTATCTCATTGTGGTTTTCATTTGTATTTCTCTAATTACCAGTGATGTTGAGATTTTTTCACGTTTGTTGGCTGTATAAATGCCTTCTTTTGAGAAGTGTCTGTTCATATCCTTTGCCCACTTTTTAATGGGGTTGTTCCTTTGTTTCCTGTAAATTTAAGTTCCTTGTAGACTCTGGTTATTAGCCCTTTGTCAGATAGATAGATTGCAAAAATTTTCTCCCATTCTCTAGGTTGTCTGTTCACTCTGATGATAGTTTATTTTGCTGTGCAAAATCTCTTTAGTATAATTAGATCCCATTTGTCAAATTTTTCTTTTGTTGCAATTGGTTTTGGTGTTTTCGTCATGAAATCTTGCCCCTGTCTGTGTCCTGAATGGTATTGCCCAGACTATCTTCTAGGGTTTTTATTGTTTTGAGTTTTACATTTAAGTCTTTAATTTTTGCATAAGGCATGAGGAAGGGGTCCAGTTTCCATTTTCTGCATATGACTGGCCACTTCTCCCAGTACCATTTATTAAATAGGAAATCCCTTCCCCATTGCTTGTTTTTGTCAGGGTTGTCAAATAAGATGGTTGTAGGTGTGTGGTCTTATTTTGGGGTTCTCTATTCTATTCCATTGGTCTATGTGTTTGTTTTTGTACTAGTACCATGCTGTTTTGGTTACTGTAGCCTTGTAGTATAGTTTGAAGTTGGGTAGCATGATGCTTCCAGCTTTGTTCTTTTTGCTTAGGATTGTCTTTGCTATATCGACTCTCTTTTGGTTCCATATGAATTTTAACATAGCTTCCTTTTCAATTCTGTGAAGAATGTCAA
>CAUYLG010011369.1:0-33120 GCA_963573385.1 Cacajao melanocephalus | reverse complement strand
TAGCATTTCATTAAATCTTCTTTCAAGGTTCTTAGTTTCTTTGCATTGGGTTAGTACATGTTCTTTTATCTCACAGAAGTTTCTTATTATCCACCTTCTGAATCCTGATTCTGTCAGTTCATCACACTCATTCTCCTTCATGCCTTGTTCTCTTGCTGATGAGGAGCTGCGATCCCTTGTAGGAGGAGAGGCATTCTGATTTCGGGTGTTCTCAGCCTTTTTGCACTGGTTTCTTCCCATTTTTGTGGATTTATCCGCCTGTCGTCTTTGTAATTGCCGACTTTCAGATTGGGTCTGAGTGGACGTCTGGCTTGTTGGTGATGAAGCTTTTTCTGTTTCTTAGTTTTCCTTCGGCGGATGCCCCTTCCCCACAGAGCTAGGCCTTCCCAGGTTCCACTGTGCTTACTGTGAAACTCTCAGTCCTCAGCACTTCCAATTGCCGTTCTCCTTGTGGGGATGGGACCAGCTGAGCCCAACTCAAAGGGCACCCAGTCCTGTATACTCCGCACTGAGAAGCACCATGCCAGGGCGCTGGCAAAACAGCCAAGCTGGACAAAAAAGTCACACTGGCAACCCGTGTGGCTCCTCCACTCAGTATCTCCCAGTTTGTGGGCAGCAGAAATTCGTCTGAAATTGTGGCGTCCACTCACTCTCTGCGCTTTCAGTGGGAGCTACAATCCTGAGCTGCTGCTAATCGGCCATCTTGGATCTCTCTCTGTCCAGTTTCTTAATCTTAAGTTCTAATTTGATTGCACTGTGCTCTGAGAGACTGTTATGAATTCAGCTCTTTTACATTTGCTGAGAGTGATTTACTTTGAATTATGTGATCAATTTTAGATTAAGTGCCATGTGGTACCAAGAAGAATGTATGTTCTATTGTATTTGGTTAGAGAGTTCTGTAGATATCTACCAGGTCCACTTGATCCATAGCTGAGTTCAATCCTGAATATCTTTGTTAATTTTCTGTCTCCATGATCTTTCTAATATTGACAGTGAGTGTTAACATCTCCCACTGAGATTGTCTGGGGGGTCTAAGTCTCTTTGTACATCTCTAAGAACTCATTTTATGAATCCGGGTGCTCCTGTATTAAGTGCATATATATTTAGGCTAGTTAGCTCTTCTTGTTTAATTGAGTCCTCTACAATTTTGTAGTGTCTTTCTCTTTTTTTGATCTTTGCTGGTTTAAAGTCTGTTTTGTCAGAAACTAGGATGCAGCCATTGGTTTTTCCTGCTTTCCATTTGCTTGGTAAGTTTTCCTCCATCCCTTTATTTTGAATCTATGTGTGTCTTTGCACAGGAGATGAGTTTCTTGACTACAGCATACCAGTGGGTCTTGACTCTATCCAGCTTGCCATTCTGTATCTTTTAATTGGGGCATTTAGCCCATTTATATTTAAGGTTAATATTGTTATGTGTGAATTTGAGCCTGTCATCATGATGCTAACTGATTATTTTGCAAACTTTTTGATGTAGTTGTTTCATAGTGTCATTAGTCTTTGTACTTTAGGGTGTTTTTGTAGTGGCTGGTAATGGTTTTTCTTTTCCATATTTAGTGCTTCCTTTAGGAGTTCTTGCAAGGCAGGCCTGGTGGTGATGAATTCTCTCAGCATTTGCTTGTCTAAAAAAGATTTCATTCCTCCTTCCCTTATGAAGCTTACTTTGGTGAAAATGAAATTGTGGGTTGGAAATTCTTTTCTTTAAGAACGTTGAATATTGGCCCCCATTCTCTTCTGCTGAGAGGACCACTGTTAGTCTGATGGGCTTCCCTTTGTAGGTGACCTGGCCTTTCTCTCTGGCTACACTTAACATTTTTTTCTTCATTTTGACCTTGGAGAATTTGATAATTATGTTTCTTGGAATTGATCTTCTCATGGAGTATCTTACTGGGGTTCTCTGAATTTCCTGATTTTAAATGTTGGCCTGTCTTACTAGGTTGGGGAAGTTCTCTTCAGTGATATCCTGAAGTATATTTTCCAACTTAGTTCCCTTCTCTCCACGTCTTTCAGGTACCCCAATCAGTCATAGGCTTGGTCTTTTTACATAATCCCATAGTTCCTGGAGGTTTTGTTTGTTCCTTTTTATTCTTTTTTTTCCCTCTAATCTTGTCTGCATGTCTTATTTCAGCAAAATAGTCTTCAAGCTCTGAAATTATTTCCTCTTCTTGTTCTATTCATCTGTTGACACTTGTGGTTGCATTGTAAAGTTCTCATGTTGTGTTTTTCAGCTCCATCAGATCATTTATATTCATCTCTGAACTGGTTATTCTGGTTAACAGCTCCTGTAATGTTTTATCATGATTCTTTGCCTCTTTGCATTGTGTTAGAACATGCTACTTTAGCTCAGCAAAGTTTATCATTATCCACCTCTGAAGCCTGTATCTGTCAATTCATCCATCTCAGCCTCTGCCCAGTTCTGTACCCTTGCTGGAGAAGTATTGCAATCATTTATAGGAGAAGAGGCACTCTGGCTTTTTTTGCATTTTCATCATTTTTTCATTGATTCTTTCTGATCTTCATGAGTTTATCTAGCTCGTATCTTTGAGGCTGCTGACCTTTGGATGGGGTTTTTGTGGGATCTTTTTTGTTGATGTTGTTATTGCTTTCTGTGTGTTTGTTTGTTTTTCTTTTAACAGTCAGGCCCCTCTTTCATAGGGCTGCTGCAGTTTGCTGGGGGTCCACTCCAGACCCTATTATCCTGTATCCCTCTTGTACCTGAAGGCATCACCAGTGAAGGTGCCTCCCTTGGCTTGGGGTGGGAGCTTCTGTAGCCCTGTGTGGCTTCCAGGTGGGGCGTCACACCACCCAGCTTTCCTCAGTCTCTGTGGTTGTGCCAACTGCCTATCAGTCCCAATGAGAGGGAACTTGGATATCTTAGTTGCTGGTGCAGGGCTCACTTTCTGGGTTTGTTCGTCTTGATGGGAAACTTTGACCAGAGCTGTTTCTAGTCAGCCATCTTGGCCCTGACAATGAAGGATTCCACAGCAGGGAACCACATAATTAAAGTGTGCATTTTGGAAGGCACGGAAAAATGAGGTAGGCTGACAGTTAGTAGTTTATCTAAGAGTCAATGATAATTTATGTGAAAATGACAATGACAGTGACAGTAAAAATAATAATTAGGTTGAGAGCCAGTAAAGTCAAATTCAATGGTACTTTTCAAACTGTATATTGCTACCCATTAGTGGGTAGTAAAGCTAGTTTCATAGGGCTTACCTACTATTTTCTGTTTGTTTCCATTTGTGTTGTTCATTTTATGATCTTTTTCCATAATCTATATATAGTAATAAAATTATATTTGATATTTACTTTATGTTTTAACTTTATTAGGCATAATAAAAATAAATATTCTTTTACAAAACCTTGCTCCATTTATATGTGTATGCATGGAGTGTGTGTGTGTGTGTGTGTTTGTGTGTGTGTGTACTAGGTAAGGATAGAATATGTATTTCAAAGACAGAATATTATAAAGGCTAAGTCAAAAGCATGAAATTTGGACCATGTTGACTGTTTACTACCTGCATGATGTTGGTAAACTTACTTAATTCTTTTTTTTTTTTTTTGCCTCAGATTCCTTATCTGTAAAATGAGAAAAATAATAATATCTATTTCATATGGTTTAGTAAAAATTCAATGTATTAATATTTGAAAAGCTATTAAGAGAATGTCTTGCACATAGTAAGTACTAAGTAATTGGTAGCTATATTTTTATTACTAGAAAAAAATTAAAAATGCAAACAAACAACAACCTACTTTTCTGGGGAACTTGGTGATTCAAGTTCTCCAAGTTCTCCAGATAAGTAATCCCGGAACTTCTAACTTGGATTAGAAGTAAGAAGTTAATGAGGAGACTACAAATGGGTTTAGCTTCCACCCAAGATTTCTTGCCTAAATATCTCCATTTGTAGTGGAAGTCACAGAAAAAAAGGAGGTTACTCAGGGAGAGCTTAGAGTCAAAAAAGTTTTTTCTCAGTAAGACTGAGAAAGAAGGTACCAGACAGGAAAGAAAAACACAGAAAGTTGCAATAGAATTGAATCTAAGGCAGAAAATTGGAAGTAGTCAGCAATCAGAGAAAAAAAGGAAGTGGGTAAGAACATCAAATACCTGAGAATTTAATTGAAACAAGCAGGTATGATAATCTATTAGCTTTGACTGAATAGTGGTCATGAAAAAGGAGAACACTTTCTGTAGAAGGATTAGGGTATGTGGGGGGGGCAGTGAGATGGGGAAGTGAACAATAAAATCCAGAAGTATAAAGAGTAAATGAGGGACGTAGCATGAAATAACGCTATCCTTTCAACGAGTCTGTGACAATAAGAGTCACCAGCTATCATCTCTAGTACATGAAGAGAAACACAGGAGACAGGGGGAGGTGGGAAAGATTAATGGAGCAACATCCCAGAGAAAAATGACAGAGATGTTATTCCAATTGTAGGAGAGATAAACCTCCTCAGGACATACCTACTTTTTCTACTGAGATATAAGGAAAAAAAAAAGATCTAACTGGATCCAAAACTTACTCTTTGCCAAGGGCTGAGTTAATTTTCTTTGTTGTGAAAGCCCAGTGAGGTAAGTATATTTTATTTCAATTTATAGATGAGAAAAAGATGCATAGAGAGGTTAAGAAGCCTGTGGACCTAAACTGAGATCTTCTAATATTAAGATGAGAGACTTGGAATTGAACCTAGGCAGCCTGAATCCTGACTGGGCTCTTACTATCTACCCTGCCATAAAAAGAGAGGGAGTAAAGAAAGAATGATGCAAGTGGAAATAATATTGTTATGACCTCTCAATAGATTTCATATTCATGAAACCAAGCAAAAAAGTCCAATCATAAGAAAGCTCGTTTCTCTTTACATATTGAACCACTTTTGCTATCATCAGTACATATTAATCTGAATAAAGATGCTAAACAGCTTAGAAACCAAATTGAACATTGCCTTTTTGTGTGTCTTTTACTGGGTTGTATTTGTGTTTATGTGGTATCTACCAACCATCAATAATGATGATTGAATCTACTGTTCAGTAACTAAACATCTTCACTTTAGAATAACATGAGTAGCTGATGAATTTCACGGTTAGACATGTGTTAAAAAAAAAGTAGTCAAACTGATTTTCTGTTTTCCTTTAGATTTGGTCATGTAAGGTAGTAGTTTGTGCTCAACCCTATAAACTGTATATAAAGGCCGACAACTGGTGACTCCGCAGGACATGGTTCCACAGGAAAGTGCTGTAGATTAAAAAATGATTAAAGATTGGCAATTTAATATTGGTTAAACCATTGCATGGTGACAATACATGACAAGGCAAACAATGACAATTCCAGTTTATTTTATTCAATGGAATTCTTGAAAGGAAAACGTGAGTATATGTGTTTGTGAATGTACCTATATTTGGGGAGAGAAGGGGATTGGAAAAAGCCCACTCTTTCCCTACACCATTTCATCCCTGTGGGACAGCAGACCGGTCTGTCTTTGGGAAGATGGAGAAGGAGGATCATTTTTCTGATGGACACAACAGGGGACCCTTGCATTCCTGTTTCAGAGATGGTAGAATAGGATCAGTAGGTAAGTAGAGTGGTTCTGAACTCGAAAGATGAAAATCATGGGAATTCATCAATGTACGATTTTCTTCCTCTAAGATGCATTTTCTTTTCCACTTTGTTATCCTCTTTTTCTTTCAGGGTTCTCTTAGTAGATTCCCACTTCTGGGTCTGAGGAAAAGGGAAAGACTCACCTTCATTTTTAGAAAGATTTTGCTTGGTAACCAGCATCAGGTCTTACATGTTATTCCTTTCATGGTTTTCTCCAATATTATACAATTTTTTCAGCCAGAAATTTTTCTGTAAGGCATTAGGTCTGTGATAATAAATCTTCCTCACACGAAATATACCTGTGAATTTACCCTAGTGGTTTGTTGACTCAAACACACAAAAACGTAAGAAAGTTATAAAATCAGACTATTATTGAAAGAAGAGAGCATAAGGAATCTATAAAAAGTCTTCTAAATTTTCCTAGAAGCAATAGAATCTTGTATTAAATTTTACTTTATGTATGTGAAAATTCATTTATTTATTTTGAGGTAGGGGTTTTAAATGGTAAAGAGGAAACAGAGGCATCAATTTTATTTCCTTTTTTTTTTTTTTTTTTGAGACAGAGTCTGGCTCTGTCACCCAGGCTGGAGTGCAGCAGTGCAATCTCAGCTCACTACAACCTCCACCTCCTGGGTTCAAGTGATTCTCCTGCCTCAGCCTCTCAAGTAGCTGGAATTACAGGCCCAACACCATGCCAGGCAAATTTTTTGTATTTTTAGTAGAAATGGGATTTCACCATGTTGGCCAGGCTGGTCTTGTACTCCTGACCTCAAGTGATCTGCCTGCCTCAGCCTCCCAAAGTGCTGGGAATACCTGAGTAAGCCACCATGCCCAGCCAAGAATTTACTTACGATAGGAAAAAATCATAATTTGAGAAAAATATAATTTGCTTTTTTAAACACCATTGATAGTTAAAGCAAAGTACAAAGGAATCCACCTATTTCCCTTTACCATGTAAGAAGTTCTTGCTTAAGGCTATAATTATTTCAGAACAATTATCTAAACTTGGAACATTGATGTTGATTTAGTCTCCAGGTATAGGTTAACTTCAGCTGTGATAGGAACAAGCAAGTAAGCACAGATTTCTCTCTTTTCACTTGACTTGGGCGGGGTGTACTTTGATGGTGGAAGTGGGTGCGATTGCCTGTAGATACAAATGAGATCAGCCATTAAGGATTTAGACCCTAACCTGTGTATGTTGCGCCCTCTGCTGGTTACTAAAAACCAGAGTTAAGAAGTGTCTAGGGACAATGAAGTAAAAAAATCTATAAATATTCTTACTATTCTCAAATATTCATTCATTGTAGAATGGGCATAAAACTCTTTTTTCTACAACCAAATTAGAGTATTCAGAGGTTTGGAGCCCTTTATTTGTAATGCATAAATCAATTTACACATGACTTTGGTTGACTATTGCTAACACACAGAACAGCACAACAAAAAAGCTGGTTATGTGGAAATACAACTTTCAAAACAGATAAAATGGGAATTATTTATTTGAATAACAACCATAATTATGCATTTTCTTTAAATAACCACTTCTCATATAGATATTTGAAATGCTTATTATGAAATTATAGAAATTATGTTATTCTACTTAAATACTTATAATAGTTTAATTCAAATACATAGTTTAAAAATACCTCTATTGGGGAAGAAACCATTTTAGGATTCCACATACATTATCTTAACCCATTTCTTACATAGAGATGAAGCAAGCACCCAGAAAACCAGACTGAGAAACTGAGTTAGGGTTAAGTAAGACCTGTTCTCACATGGAGAAAAGCTTTCTCAACACCTCTTGCCTCACTTGGAATTAGTATGGGGCACTGGACGAGTACTGAGTTCATAGGTGAGGATCAGGTAGCTCAAACTATGGGGCTCAGGTCGAAGCATTGGTGAACCTGTCACCTGTACCTGAAATCCATTCCCTCTGAATGCCTTTCTGATTTCTTACAGGGAGACTTAATAAGAATGCCCTTCCTTTACTTATTACAAAGATGAGGTACAAATTATATGGAACTTAGACACTTTTCATCAAAGACCACAAAGAAGAAGAAGAAGAATTCACTCTGGCCCTATGCCTTTTTAGGAAAGTATTCCCTTTTATTGTGTTTTCACAATTATGATAAAGTAACTGCAGAAGTTAGCATTGATCCTAAAGCATATATTGAAGCTAGAACATGAGGGAAAAGGGATTAATCACTCACGGTGGCCTACATATTACAGATCTTATTGAATACTATCTCTCCAGTGTGTATACATGGCCACTATTTTAACTGTTAAAGAGACTTCCAGTCACACACTGGAGGGGAAAAAAGCCAGAGTCATATCCAGAAAAACAGCACACTAGACTCCATTCTGACCACAAGTCCCTGGGTATGGCTGCCGGTGACGTGAGTGATTGAGAGTCATGCCAGTAGAAACAAGGCCATGGGCAGGGAGATGTCTCAGCACTACTTAAGGCAAGAAATGCTGGGAGGAGTCAGCCACGGAGTCAACATTTACCTTTGCCTGTGGTGCAGAAGCAAAATCCGATAGTGCTGATTTTTTTTTTTTAGTGGAAAAAATGCACAAGGAGAAGCAGTGATTGTCATTCTTTTAAAACAGGGATAGGAGAGAAATATTCACACACCACATTGTGTGTGTGTGTGTGTATGTCTGTGTGCACGTGTGCACACGTGCGTGTGCATATGTGTTTTTATACACACCTACACATGAGCAGCAGAAACATATTAGCAACTCATTAGCACACTCATTAGCAACGTGTCATTTAGTAAACATTAGGGCTTCATTTCTTTCTCTGTAAAAATAAGAGGTTAGGTTAGTTAAATGTAATGTCTCTTATAGGCCTTAAAGTCTACAAGTCTGTACATCCAGCCAATTTTATTTGTTTATAAAAATGTTTTGGAGGAAAGACTGAGAAAGTTATGAAATTGGCAGAGTGACAGGAATCAGCCAATCTCTCTCAAGGAAGTTTCATAAAGGAAGTTGATCTATGTTTATGAAGATGCTTATCTAAATTTGGCAACCAATACATAAATTATCAGAATCGAGATAACTAATATAAATGTTTTCTTTGAATTTTTTTAAAAAATAAGTTGACTAAGCCTTAAATAGCGTTTTGGAAGGAGAATCTGAGTTTGAGAGGATTGGAGTGGGTATGACAAGAAAGGGAAATGACATAGTTTAGAATTTGAATGTGGGAAGTTCACCTGAAATTAATGAATGCAGTTTTCTACTCAGACACAATTCCAGTCCTGAAAAGCCTGGATATATTTTAGGGGAAGATGCCCACAAAATAGAATAAAACCATTATTCCATTAAATAATGTTAACTAACTAGTATTAACACTTGAGAGTGAGTGAGTGTTAGCCAGGTAAATAAAGGTAGA
Organism: Cacajao melanocephalus; assembly: GCA_963573385.1. NCBI lineage: Eukaryota > Metazoa > Chordata > Mammalia > Primates > Pitheciidae > Cacajao > Cacajao melanocephalus. The sequence goes on along the minus strand of CAUYLG010011369.1, from coordinate 24,135 downwards.
AAAGGCACTCCAGAAAGAGGAAACACCACAACAAAAGTCAAGAAGGTATCAAGAGGCACAATGGTGAGGGGCGTGGCAGGCATTGCACATTATGAAAATATAAGTTACGAGATAGGCAATAGTGTAATGACAAATATAACTGAAAAGATGGTATTTATGTCATGTTCTATGCCAAGCTAAGAATCTTGGGATTTATTCCATTGCCAGTAAGGGCCTTAAGCAAACTAGTGGTATAGCCAGATTTGCATTGTAAATAAAGCAACCCGACCAGAACATGGAGGGTGCATTTGAAGGCACTAGGACTAGAAGCAGACTCTATCAGTGGCCAAGTAGTGATTCTCAAGTTGGGCTATAATGCACAAATAGAAGGGATGGAGGAGAAGGAGGACATGAATAGAAATTTTCAGAACACAAAAACAGCCTAATTTGCTTAATTGTATGCTTTTGTGCAACAACAGAGAAGACTACCAAGATTTTTGGTTCCAGTAACCATTGACAGAGATCTGGAACATAGGGGTAAAAACAGGGCGGTGGATGAAGAGGAATATGATGAGTATGCCCATGACTGTGGCCATGTGGAACGTGGGTGGCATGTGAGTTATCTAAATGAATATGCCTAACAGATGCCATGTTTCAAGAAGAGAAGCTCAGAGACAAAATAAATTGATAATCACTATCAAAGATTGAATACTATCTAAACACAGTGTTTGAATTATTAGATAGAATGTTATTTAAATTCAAAGCGGTTTAGACTATTTTGTATGACTGTTTGTTTTTGTCATCACTCAATAGATAAGCTCATGAAAAGGTTAGAAAAATTATAAGCAAAATATGTAACTCTTGTTTTTCAGCGCAACTGAATTTTATGAGCAATTTGGTTGCTCCTACTGTCTAAAGCATTTTGCACATTGTAAACATTCAAGTAATGGTGACTATACTATTAGCTAGAATTTAACATCAACTTGGGATTGGGAAAAAAGTTGGAGATGTGACGATTCTTTTTTCTTCCCAAAGTAGAGTCTACAAAATCCCACATGTGAATTATGCAATTAATTAATGTTTTCATAATTAGGTGTCTAGTAGAGTAAGAATGAGAATAGACAGAGCTGGGTTAAGGAAGAGGACACTTCAGAAACAAGTGGATTTTGCTGGTTTTGAAAGCATTTCAAAGAAGCAAATGGAGAATAACCTGAAAAGACAGAAGGAGACACATGGAAAAGGCACTTGTGTGTAGCCAAGAAGTATAAACTTGACATTGTAGAGTGTCACTGTTTAAACATAGAAAGACTTGAACGATATAGCTGTTTTGTTTTTGTTTCTTTTTTTTTCTTAATTATACTTTAAGTACTGGGGTACATGTGCAGAACATGCAGGTTTGTTACATAGGTATACACATGCCATGGTGGTTTGCTGCACCCATCAACCCATTATCTACATTTGGAAACAACCCAAATGCCTATCAGTGATAGACTGGATAAAGAAAATGTGGCACATATACACCATGGAATACTATGCAGCCGTAAAAAGAATGAGTTCATGTCCTTTGCAGGGACACGGATGAAGTTGTTTTTGTTTCTTATTTTGATTATGGCATCTATGTAAAGGGAACACTGAAGCAGTGAGAATTAGCCAGGTAAAGTTATGAGCAGAGAGAAATAGGGACTAAGGTAATAAGAATGAAGTGGGAATATGATTAAAAAGATACTTGGGAGGAAAATCTATAGTAAATGTTGTCTGACTCAGTATAAGAACTGTGAAAGATGGAGTTATATGCAATATTCTAAATGCTCTACTTTGAGATAAAATAGTTTCTTGATAGTGCACATTTACTTCACTTTCTTCAAACTTTTTTTGAAAAAAATTTTGATTTTGAAAAAAAATTAAATTTTGCTGTGAAAAATTTAATCTATTTCTTCCTATGTGATAGATGAATGATTGACACTTTTAATTTTTGTATTTCTCATTACTAGTTAAGAAAATTCAAATCATATCATTGTTCTCACTGATTTTCATATAGAATGCTAATCCTGAATTAAATGATTCTCCTTAGCATAAGACTTTTATTATTGCTTTTTGTGATCCTTGATTCCATTAATATCACTGGATTACTGGTGGTACTTTTTTCTTGGTTGTAATGGCTACATTTATTAATATTTGTTTAATGCAGATATGTTATAAGTAAAGGCCCTGAGTTAAAGTTAGCAACATTAGAACCATTAAGAGTTTCAAGAAATATGTTCTGTAAGTGGTGAATGCATGGAAATGCCAAAATGGTGCACGATGTATTCTCTTATTCATTGATTTTTTAAAAATTTTGTTATCTAAATCTAGATTTACATTTAGATGCTGTTCACTTAATTAGCTTTACATGTTTAGTGTTTCTCATTGTTATAATTCCAAGTGGACATGTATATATGTATGTATATACCAGGTTCACATTATGGATTAAAAACCAGTCATTTCCTTCACCCTCCAGAATTCTCTAAACATTCTGACAGTCTTACTCTAATTTCTATATGGCCTTTGAAAATAGTTTAATTTTAAATTGGAGTTAAATGCTCATCTAGAACAAATGTTTCTTGTTATACAAAAGCCACTTTCCAATGAATTCCATAGGGCAGCAGCTCTCAAACTTTGACTCTTGGTGTTCTACAATTTTGCAACACATATCTTTAATGTTTGACTTAGTAAGAGACCACTGAACTTTTATATCTGCTTCCATTCAATCCATTGCAATATATTGTTTTGGTTTAAGTATAGAGAAAATTGTGACTTACAAGATACGTATGTGAAAAAAGGTGTATTTTAATAAGCTTTTTAGATAATTGGGCATATTCATTTGTATGCCACAAAAAAATTTGACAAGTGATAGCTTATTGGAGGTTAGTTGCAATGTGGTGTCTTGAAACATCACTGTGATACTCTGTTACACTGAAATCAAGTGATCTATCCTGCACTTTGCATGAATATTTTATCTATGCGTAATTCAGTCACATTATATGCACTGGCTGTTTGGAAAGTATTGGTCCTCTGCTTTGTGAACACCTTCCAAATTTGAACTCATTTTATGATTCAGTATCATTATATACATGTAGTCTTGGAAAATTCCACTGTATACTGTGTAAGAGTGGGTTGAAAAAGGCAAATAATGACTTGACTATGATAGTGGAACCTCTTAAAAGTGTTTGGGGACTCCCAAGGGTTTGTGGATCACACTTTGGGAATTAATATTCTAGGGAAAATGGCTTTCTTTTAAAAAGAAAATAAAACCATTGGCAAAGTTTTATATTTGGCTCACTTGTACTCTCTGTTTTCTTTATATCTACTAGTAAAACAAAAATAATAAGTGTTAGTAGGTTTAGGGAGCCTATTAGATGTCAGTGGAAGTTGATTGTATATGCCCAACTTGTGTATTCCATTCCTCATGATCAAGTACTACACAGTTTTTAAATAAATGACAGATAACATCACACAGATTACACAGACTCTAATTTCATTATGGCAAGCCTCATGGGTATTATTCATGCATTCTAATAATAGTATATAAGAAACCTAATGAGTAAAAAAAAAAAATCTTTCTTGAAGAACGCAGGAAATCTAGAGAATTTCCTGCAGAGAATAAACATGAAAGGACTAAAATAAAATGTATGATTATGAGTCCTTTAAGTCTTTTGGTGCTTTAATTAATAATTAACTCAGATATAATGGGCATGGATATAAATTCCATTTTTAAACTCTTTCGTCTTGAAAACTAAGTATGAGCTCCATCTTGAATATGGCATGATAAGTTTCCATTAAATAATTTATATATTTCCATTAAATAAGACATTTAATGGAAATTTTAATTAATCATATGAATTAATTAACTGCATTAATATTTAATTGGAGCTTTAATCCTATGAATTAGTATCTTATTTAATTCTTAGACAATCATGAAGTATTTGCCAAGTTCAGTTGGCATGTAATTTTATTAATTATTCTAGGAAACTAGCTAATCACTACAGTCTTTTATTGATTAGTTTGTATGTAAATATAGAATAATTTTTAAAAGCATGAATGCACTTTCTTTTATATATATGTAAGAAACTGACTTAGTAAGTGGTATTTTTCCCCCTGAAAGAAGACGACAGATAGGAAGTTTGTATGCCTGGTTTTTGGTTTATTATTCTAAAAACAAGAGACTCATGTATTTATTACTAAAGAAGTAAGATTATGAAACTGAGGAGGATAATACTTTCTACATATAATTTTTCACATTGATTATATTTAAAGTAAATCTTTGTTTCTTATGTAGTTCTTTCAGAAAACATTATATTTCAAGCTGCATAGATAATTGCAAAATAAGTTTTAAGAATCATTTAATCCAATGGTTTCTAGACTTTGGATTTCATGCAAGTTTAAAAATGCCATTTAATACAAAGGAAAAAGGGATTTGATTTTATTTCCCACTTCTTATTTTTCCAAAAAAGACATTTAAAACTAAAAAGCAAAAAGAACAAGCAAGAAGCAAGCAAAAACCTATTGCCTATAACCACCATCAACATAATGTAAAGAATTTCTTAATACCAAAACTCCAAAAGCACTGTATTGGATGCACAGAAATTCAATATATTATCTTTATTTCTCTCAGACACATGCAAACTTTATTATGAGATTGCTATAGGCTGAATTTCCCCCCGCCCCCCACTACACCCAAATTCATCTGTCGAAGCTCTAACTTCCAAGATGACTGTATTGTGACTGGACCTTTAGGGAGGTAATTAAGGTTAATGAGACCATAAAGCAGGGCTCTAATTTGACAAGACCGGTATCCACATAAGAAGAAGAGATACCAGATCTCTCTCTCTCTCTCATTCCATTTTTGCACAGAAGAGAGGCCACGTGAGGACACAGCAAGAAAGTGACCATCCACAAACCAGGAAGATAGGCTTCCAGAAAACAATACAATTGTGGAAAAAAAAATGTCTGTTGTTTAAGCCACAGAGTTTGTGGTATTCTGTCATGGAGGCCTGAACTGACTAATAAAGAGGTCTACTGCCAATGTCTCTAAATCACTGATCTAATTCTCCATGGAACTAACCCAGATGAAGAAAATGTCTTCTATTTTAAAAGATCATTAGAGAAAGGAGTTCCAGAACAGTTATATTTGACAAATGGAAAGGGATATTTATGTAATTTCTTTTTATTTTTTCTCTGCCCCTCCATTCTTCCACTGAATTGGTGGAGGTAGGGGGAAGGTAGACATATACCATAATTAGTCTGCATAAATGCCCATTTTTATTTCTAGAATGTTCTTTCTCTTTTTGTGTCTTTGGCAAATGACATACATACTCAGGTGCTCAGTTCATACATAACTTTTTCTAAAGCTCTTTTGTCTCTTAATATGAGCTACATCTCTTCTCTGCAAGTTGTGTATACTTGTATGCTAGCAATTATACTAAACTGTCATAATCTGTTTGTTATTCCTGCGTGATAGTTTCTGATATCAGTTGCCAGCTATAATTCATTTATATTTATTGTTTTTAATATATTCAGTCTGTTTTTGACATCTTATTTTGTGATTTTTGTTTACCTCGCTTTTCCCAAGTTCATTTTTTAAACCTTTTCTGCTTTCTTTTAGAATGACTATTTTTTAAATTAATTTTTTTGCTCTATTCATTTGAAGTTATAGACTATTATCATTTTATTGATTACTCTAGACATTTAACATAATTATGTCTAAATTTTCTTAATTTCTCCCCTGCTACTAATCATAAGCTTCCTGGAATACTCCCTTTATTAAGAATAGAGTATGCTATGTTAGTTTTGCTTGTATTTTAATAGCAATAATTACTTATTACTATTTATTGCTATTATTACTTCATGTGAAAGTTGTTTCTCTATATTTTCCACAACTTTACAAATCACATTGCTTATTATTCATTTTTGCAACTTAGTTCTTCCTTCTTGCTCTCATTTTCTTTTACTTCAAGGTTTTTTTGTTAGTTTCAAAGCATTTATTGTATCCGTATTACTTAAAAATAATTTCAGAGGATATGGTTCTAGGTAGACAGCTATTTTATCTTACCACTTAGAGAGATCAACTGTCAGGGAAATGCAAGTAAAAACCAGAGTGCCATATCATCTTACTCCTGCAAGAATGTTCATAATTAAAAAATCAAAAAATTGATAGATGTTGGCATGGATGTGATGGAACACTTTTACACTGCTGGTGGGAATGTAAACTAGTGCAACCATTACAGACAACAATATGGAGATTCTTTAGAGACCTAAAAGCAGAACACCATTGATCCAACAATCCCATACTGGGTATCAACCCAGAGGAAAATGAATCATTATATGAAAGACCTTGCACACTGATATGGTTTGGCTGTGTCCCATCTCAAATCTCACCTTAAATTGTAGTTCCCATAATCCCCATGTGTTGTGAGAGGGGAATAGGTGGAGATAATTGAATCATAAGGATGGTTTCTCCCATCTTGTTCTCATGATAGTGAGTTAGTTCTTCTGAAGATTTTATAAGGGTCTTTACTCTTCACTGGGCACTCATTCTCCTGTCACTCTGTGAAGAGGTGCCTTCCACTGTAATTGTAAGTTTCCTGTGGCCTCTGCAGCCGTGTGGAACCATGAGTCAATTAAAATTTTTTCCTTTATAAATTACCCAGTTTTAGATATTTCTTCATAGCAGTGTGAGAATGAATTAATACACACATATTTAAAGCAGCACAATTTGTGATTGTGAAAAATGTGGAATCAGCCTAATTGCCCTTCAACTAACCAGTGAATAAAGAAAATGTGATATGTAATATATATGTGCATGTATGTGTATACACACACACACATATACATATATATATACACACACACATATATATACATATATATACACACTATGTAATACTACTCAGTCATAAAAGGAATAAAATAATGGCATTCACAGCAACCTGGATGGTGTTGGAAACTGTTACTCTAAGAAAAGTAACTCAAAAATGGATAACCAAATATCATACTCTCATGAGTGGGAGTTAAATTATGAGAACACAAAGGCATAAGAATTATATAATGGGCTCTGAGGACCTAGGAGGAAGGTTGGGAGGGGAGTGAGGCATAAAAGACTGCACATTGGGTACAGTGCACACTGCTCTGGTGGTGGGTGCACCAAAATCTCAGAAATGACCACTAAAGCAGAACTTATCCATCTAACCAAATACCAGCTGTTCCCTCAAAACTACTGAAATAACAATACAATTAAAAAGAGACATTATTCTACTCTTCCCCATCTTTCATTTTGTGTTGAGATGACAATTATGTCTTTTATTTTTTCTTTCTCTTTTACAATTTTTAAAATAAATTATGCCTTTAGTATTTTTCAGATTCATAGAAATGTGCTTAGAAATAGGGTTTATTAGATGTATCCTGCTTGGAATTCATTATGCTTTGAGAATTTGAGGATTCTTGTCTTGTAGACATTCTGGAACATTCACGTTCATTCATCTCTTTGAATATCATGTTTTATTCATTCTTTCTAGTCTCTTCCTTTCCAAACCCCAGTTATATATTTATTGTCTTCTTTTACTTTCATTTTCGTGTTGTTTTATGCTTCACTGTAGGTACATTCTCTTGTCTATTCTCTGCCATATTATTATTCTTTCTCTAGTTTTGTCTTATCTGCTATTTAACATACCTAATATATTTTACATCAAAATCATCATATGATCATCTTTAGACTTAGACATAGAATGTCTATTTTTTTCAAATCTTTTTTTTTTTTTGAGACAAAGTCTCACTGTCACTTAGGCTGGAGTATGGTGGCATAATCTTGGCTCACTGCAGCCTCTACCTTCTGGGTTCAAGCAATTCGTCTGCCTCAGCTGGGATTACAGGCACATGCCACCATGCCTGGATAATTTTGTATTTTAGTAGAGATGGGGTTTCACCATGTTGCCCAGGCTGGTCTTAAACTCCTGACCTCAGGTGATCCACCCTCTTGGCCCTCCCAAAGTGCTTGGATTTAGAGGCATGAGCCCCTGTGCCCAGCCACAAATCTGGTCTTTTTTAGAGCAGTATACAAATGAAGAAGATAAACCACCATAGACTTTAGACTTTGAAAACCTTCAAAATATTCACTTTTTTTGTTCTGGTGGAGAGTTTGATGGTGGAAGTGTTGGCATGGTGGGAAGACAGAAAGCAGCTCAACTGTGAGCAATACAAACACAGGCCTTAGCCTTATGCATCACTAGACCTTAGGCGGGGGCGGTGAGCAGAGCCACATAGTAAGATGACGGTGGTTGCTATGCTGTCTCTAATACATTTGTGCAGCAGAAATCTTGAAGCATTTTTTAATGAACACCCAGAAAGTAACTACATAGAGTAACATTTACAGGGCAGTGATGGTCTCACAGTTGAAGTCAGGAGTGGAAGTAAGTGGCTGAGGTATTACTATTAATATGTGCTTATTTAAACCCCAGATATCATGGTCTGGGAAAACATAAGACATAAAATAATAGTTAAGCTTAGATTGGAGAGTGACTCTAGACAGTAGCATTAATGCCAGTAAAATAAAAAACTAGCCCCAAATACGACAAGCAATTTGTGAACATGTTAGGATGAATATTTTGTCATTAGCTTATTAATATAACCTCATTGCTGATGGAATTCAGTCTGAATCTTTAATCTCCTACACAGAGACCTCACCTTTCTACTCCTACTCTCTCACCATATCACAATGCCAATAACAAATGAAATAATTATCCTACATACCTGCTACTAGTCTAGACATCTAATGTACAAGAGGACTACAGTTAATAAAATTTTATTGTGCCAAGGATTTATGTTAAATAAGTAGATTTCAGCTATTCTTATCACAAAAATAGTTAATTATGTAAGATGATAGATTTATTACAGTAACTGTTTTGCTATCTATAAATATCCCATAACATTGTACTGTAAACCTCAAATATACACAATAAAATTTATTTCAAAATTAAACAAACGAAAAAGCAAAATAATCAATGTGATAGCTATTATTTATGTATAAAATGCTGTAAAATTTATTCAACTAATAGCTGAATCACTGGCAAATTTTTAATAGACAAACATCACATCATTGCATATATGTATATTACAGCATAGATCTATAGGTAGATTCTAAAAAACGTTCTATATATTTTCTATTAAGGTGACCTTATCAAAGAAGAATAATGTCAATGAGCAAAGTAGATTTGAATAAAGCAATGGTATTCATAGAAAAGTCATGAATTGAACAAACAAGGGTTAAAATTTATTTCTACCAGCCTGAAATCAAGTTTGGGCAGGGATTTGTGTATATATGTATATATGCAAAAGATTAAAAAAAAAAAGGTTGCTTTGGGTTTGCCAATATCTGCAGGTAAACATCTTTAGGATTTATTTTTTTCCATGGAGAAGATTCAGTAATATAATATTTAGCAATTCAACTAAACAAAGATTGACAAATAAACCACCTTTCTGCTGAATACCTCTAGCCTGCCTCTTTGTCAAATAATCTTTGAAATCACTCACTCATTCCTCATTCCTTGGAAAAGGCATTAATCATCCATATTCTGTTTTCTAAATCTGTAGGATGCCATATCCCAAATAAACAAAAAATCTTAGATATCAAATATATAATTTCATCTGCAGAACAATGATTAATAAAACTGTCATGGGTTTCTCTGAAAAACATTATGGTTCTGTGAAATCATTTAAAACATTGAAAAACTTTAAATTCAATAACAATAAAAAGATTGAGTAACATAAATAAAAAATGAGGAAAGAGACAATAGCATATTGAATAGTTTAACATCCAGGGTTAAATTTAAATAAGGTTTGTTAGCTCTAAAAATGGTGTCATGTATTTTTCTTTCTTTTTTTAATGAATTAGTCAAGAAGATATGTTTACTTAGTGCTGGTGAATTTCTTTTGGTGAAGATACATGCCATGTTTTGATTCATTTAGGATTGTCATATTTCAGTCATTTACCTTCATCTTTTCTCTTCTTTCCAGTCATCCTTTGTTCTTTCTCTAATGGTTGCTAAAATCGTTAGAGACAATTATTGAAAATCTCTTGCCTACATTTTGCCTCTTCTTTGAATTTAATTTGTTACTACTAAAGCATAGTTTATCTTTCCAAATGTAAATAGAGTTATGCCAAATTCTCCTGAAGCAGAACGGCAACATATTTTACGTAATCACACGTCGCTTAAGAATGGGGATATATTCTGATAAATACATCTTAGGCAATTTTGTTGTGTGAACATCTTAGAGTGTATTTACACAAACATAGGTGGTAGAGGCTACTATACAAATATGTATGGCCTATTGCTCCTAGGCTGCAAACCTGGACAACATGTTACTGTGCTGAATACTGCAGGCAATTGTAGCACAATGACAAGTATTTGTATAACTAAACATATCTAAACATAGTAAAAATATGGTATAATCATTTTATGGGATCAATGTCGTATATAAGGTCCATTGTTAATCAAAATGTCGTTATGCAGCACATGACTTTATTTGTGGGAGCAGATTAGTTCAACCCTTTCTCATCTACTAAATATCCATCCTTGCTTCTGCTCACATTCATTTCTACACTTTCACTCCTCTTTGTTTTCTCATTTCCCTGTGAGACTCCCTTTCTGCAAGTACAGAAGTTCTCATTTCTCTATTCATTTATTAATGTATTCACTCATGCATGCAAACTAATATTACACCACATGCATAACATATTTGAAAATTAAAAACAAAAGGACAGATACAGTCTATGTCCTCACAGTGCTTTTTTTCTAATGGGGGATTCAAACAACTCAATATCATCATAATTACTAGATACCATGATTGGGGTGATGATAACGCACACAGTACAAACATCTAACCCATCTAGGAGGGTCCAAGAAGGCTTCTTGTTGGAAGTGACCACCAGGACAAATAGTTAAAAGGATAAGTAGAAGTTGCATATAAATTTGAAAGACAAAAGAGTTCCAAAGAAACTAGGAGGATGTTCTAAGTAGTTGGAACAATCTATGGGGAGGTCCTGAAATGAAAAAGAATATGGCATATTGGAGGAAGAAATTTGGTAGGACTGGGAATAAAGTGCATGACAGAAGATGCTAAGAAAAATAGGCTAGGTAAAACTGGGTTTAAAGTTTGTTTATTTTTTACCGTTTATAAAGAGTTTACCATTTCATTGAGACTATATCCTAAGGGCTATAAGATACCAGTGAAATGATTTAAGCAGTAGACAGATAGATGCAATCTGGCTGTAATGTGTAAAGTGATTAGAGGGGCCATTACCAGAAGCAAGGTGTCGAGACCATTAAAAGAGTCCAAGCAAAAAATGATAAAGTCTTGAGTTAGGGCATTCAAAATGGAGAAAACAAGAAAAACAGAAGCAATCTTCAAGGAGTAGCATCAATTGGAAAGGGGGCAAGAAAGAGAAAGAAGTCAAAGATAATGATCAAATCTTTGTCTCAGGAAATTGAATAAATAAAGCATTTATAAACTTTTACATGGAGCATTGAGGAAGCAAACTTGGAGTTCATGTGAATGTATAAACACAAGTTTGGGAATATTGAATTTTAGTTGCCAGTAGGACCCTTAAGTCTCTGGAGTTAGTGGATTAGACTCTCAAGAGACACCTCAGAGTTGAAGATGCACATTTGCAAGTAGTCAATGCATATACCATTGAAATACAGAGAAGGTTGTGGAGTATGAGTAAAATAAGGCTTAGAACAGAGTCCCAAAGAGCACTGATGTCTACAGGATGGGCAAAAGAGATATGTGAAAGATAATTTGGAATGGGCAAGTCATAAAGAATGAAAAATAAAATAGTTTCAAGAATAAGGACATGGATAATACCACGTGATAAAATAAAATCTAAAAGGATTTCGTGGGTATATATCAGTTCTATTGTTCTTTCTTGGAGAGTAAGCTTTAAGTAATGTGCAAGTTACTTTCTTCAGCGTCAAAAGTCTAGGAAGTATAAAATTTATATAGAACCTAACACAGTATCCAGTCAACAGACATTTAAAATATTGTTTCCACCAGCAGTGTATGAGAGTTCTCATTCCTTCACATCCTCTTTCACTTGATACGGCCAGTCTCTTTAATTAAAGCCATTCTAATAGATGTGTAATCATATCTCATTGTGGTTTTAATTTTCATTTCCCTAATGACTAATGATGTTGCACATCTTATCACATGAATATTTGCCATCTATACTTCTTCTTTGTTGAAGTATCTGTTTAACTATGTCACCCATTTTATTTATTGGATCATTTGTTTCTTCTTGTTGAGCATTGAACATTCTTTGTAAATGCAGTATAAAAGTCTCTGTCAGATATATAATTTATATTTTCTTCCAGTCTGTGGATTGTCTTTTTATTTTATTAACAATGTCTTAAACAACAGATGTTTTTAATTTTGATGAAATCCAATTTATCATTTAAAAAATTTTACGAATCATGGTATTAGCATTGTAGCTAAGAAATTTTTGCCTAATTTATCGATAATGTAAAAAAAGTACAATCAGTTTAGAAAATTAGCTGACAAAATGTTGGAAATATATTTTCTTCCCATCCCATTCCAACATATTTGGTCATTTTTTATAATATAAAAAAATGAATGTAAAAATAATAGTTGGTCATTATTTAAAAAGTGACCAAATATTTATATAATGAGTGAAAAATAAAGTGACCAAATATTTTTATATTTTATATTTGTTATATTTGATGGTCACTTCTTTATAAAGTAAAAAATATCATCCAACTGGATGATAATATCAAGATATTTATGAGGCATGCATGAAAGAAGCCAGACCAAAAAATTGAGTGCTTATTGTATGATCTCATATATATAAAAATTCCATATAATGAAAACTAAACTTAATAACAGAAACTTCAGGAGTTTGTTGTGGACAGGGGCTAGGGGCCAAAATGAACAGCAGTATATATTCCAAAGGGGCATAATAAGGACATTTGGAAGAAAATAAATGTTTATTTTGATTGTGATGACGCTTTCATGGATGTATTCATAGGTCAACAATTTTACAAGTAGAGTTTGTTGTTTTGCACTTAAACCTCAGTAAAGTTGTTAAATATTCTTTCTACATTGCAATATCACAAATACACCAACTCAATTTAAAAAATACTGCTTGTTCTTGTAAGAGGATCAAGTCACTCACTCAGAAAATACTGCTGGTTCCATGGAGTTGTCCAGTAGTATTTCACTCCGGCTGAGTGAAATTATCAACTGAGAATTGATCATGAAGGCTTGAGAAAGTGGTGACTAACTGTGAAATATGCACCCTTCTGCCTTAAACTTTCACACACTAAGATGTTAGTTGCTGTCTTTAACAGAAAATGTTTTTCCCTAGTTTCTGTGTGCACTCCCAGGAAACAATTTTAAGGACACGTTTTTTTCTTTTTCTTTGTAAAAATTTGTTATTCATGGATTTGAAAAATCCATTTTTTCTTACTATGTTTTGTTTTTGAATAAAATATTTTCCCCGGAAGTGTCTTAGAAAAATTATGTATTGGAAACACTAAAAAATGCCTTCACTTCTACAATCTAAAACATATTTGATTATTTCACCACTATTTTGGCTTCTTCAGTTTCTTGAATATAGTTTTTGTAAAAGGAACTCAATTTACTTTATTTTTAACTTTCAACATCTAAAACCATTTTTAAAAGATTTATCATTCCTTTTTCTTTTGATCTTGATGTATAATTAGAAAAATCAACCTGACAAAATGGAGCTTTGTGCTGTGGGTTTAAATTTATTTATATTTAAGTGAAGAAAAAAAATGTTATTTCCCAGATTAAAACTCTTTTTTAAAGATAAACAATTCTCCGTCTAGTCCTGAAGGACTGAAATGAGGAGTCATGAAAGGGAGGAGATTAGGTCCTGGATTTTCTCCTCTCATCTCTACCCTTATACCAAGTTTAAGCTCCAAGGGGGAAGATTTCTAGAACAGATGTGAGATTTTTCATCCCTAGAGTTTCAGTGGAGAAGGCTGTGTATCTCTCAGAGAAATCTAGGTTTTCATTAGAGCTATGTTCCATAGAACAGGGGAGTACTGTGGTGAAGGTAGGATGACTATGCATTCATTTGTTTAGGACAGTTTTGTTTTTCTCCCTTTTTAAAAACATATTTATCAATAGCTGTCCCATTTACTCTTAAAATTATCCTGGTTTGAATGATGTATAATCCCAGATCTCCTTCACTGAGCTTGTGTATCTATCCCGTAATAGTCACCAGGATTGCTTGCTGAAAACCCATATCTGATCCTTCTCAGGTGAGTTGATCTCAGCTCAGATCCAACATTACATGGCAGATTAGACTTCATCTCCCTGCCCTCCACCCACAAGCAGCTACAGACAGAGAACTGACTAATGGGAAGGAGGGATCCAAAAGACTGGCTCCTTTACTCAAGGTGGGACCAACCTTGTGATGTTATTTGTGCTCCAAAGCTCCCCATGGATTCAAGCTAAAGCTATTTTCTAGCTGAGATAACTTCTCTGCTTGGATTTTTATTTTTGTTTTCATTTTCTTGGGTTTTTTTTCTTTACCTTATTGTGCTTTGCTCACTCTCTTTTCTGAGAATTCTTTTTTTCCTCTGAGAATTCTTGATCAATAAATTTTTAACACAGGAATCTCAGGCTGTGTTTCTAGAAAAACTGAGCAAGATAGTACTGGAATTGGTCCCAGGAAGCAGTCTTTAAAGATGTGACTTGAATTGGGTACCTCACTTGATGAGGGGCAATGAGAGCCCAATCAATCACCAGTGGTAGAAGTGTTGCTGGTCCCCCACTTGCTTTGACTGTGTCACTGCTGATACTTTCTCTTAGGATGAACTTAGATAAAACACAGGTGGAAGGGGATAGACTAGCATGTCAGTATCTCTGGTATGTCAATGTCTGGTGTTTGAGAGGTATGGGGAAAATAGTAACTATATGCACTATTGAAATTAGGAAGTTATATCTAAATACCTTTTTGGTATTGAAAAGAGAAAATGACAGGTTCAGATACATTAATTATGACTTCAAAACAAAACATGAAACTTGAGAGTCTACTAGGCAGTATTTAAAGCAACTATCATCTCTTACAGCCAGAGCTTAAAATCAGACATAGGACTTGATTATAAAGGAGACAAAACTATTCTTAATTTAGTTACGTTTTCTATATCAACCACAGCTCTCATAAGGAAAATACATGCTCTTGAGACTCAAGGTGGCAGGTATTTGGCTTAGGTGTTCTTGAAAACCTTGAATCCTCTGATCCCTGAACTTACTGGGTCTGCAAAAGTGGACCACTCTCCTTGTTGGAAGTACTGGGAGTCCTACAGTGAGGCCAATGCCTTACAATAGAACACTCCTTTGGCATCTATACTTACACGCCATCATGGCCACCAGATCTGTAACTACGGTGAAATCTCAGGATAACCTCACTGGAGAAGTTCTGGGGTCAGATAGGAAAAGAGAATTATATATCAAAGAAACTGTAGAACCTGGCTACTACAGTACAGCAAGAAACTCAGTGGTCAATATACTATAGTTATAGTTGCAGTTTTAGAATTACAAATTGAGGAATGATTAAACTTCAGTGTACCTGAATATTGTAATATTTTACATTCCCTTTAATAAAGTGCTTTGTTTTGATTTTTACGTACAAGTACTTTTCTATTTCCCAATCATGGCTCAAATTAAAGTTCCAACTCAATTTTAAAGTCTTATCAAATAAATAAACATATACCCATAATCTATTACATAATTTAAATTATATTTTTATAAATTCCCATTGATAGTAAAAATTATTCAAAGGAAATTGAATTATAGTAAATGTCATTTTATTTCTGAGTATATTCTCTCAATATTGTTATAATTTTAATATCCTGAAATTACTTTAATCACATAAAATTTGAAGAAAGTTTATAATTTATAATTTCTCTAGGGTCTTGAAATCTGGAATTAGTTAAATGATCTTTTTTCCAAAATGAAAGAAATATATATTTTTAAGAAGATCCCTGAAGGTAATGACTCTATAACCAGATTTTCACAAACTGTATTTACCTGCTGAGAAGATAATTTAATATATTTTTAACTTGATTTAGAACATATTTCTATTGACTGCTAAATATATTATCTCCATATGTATTTCTACAGAGTGATGCCAACTGATGATTATTTTATAGATAAAGAAAGAATTAAAATTTTTTTTTATTAAAACCACCCCATTTGACTAGATGGTCCAGGCAGAAATATAAATAGATGATTTGTATAAAAACAAACATAGATGCATAGAGACATATGCTCACTAGTATGCTGTGTTAATCTGTTTTCACACTGCTATAAGGAAATACCCTAGACTGGAAAGAAAAGAGTTTTAATTGACTCACAGTTACACATGGCTGGGAAAACCTCAGGAAACTTGTAATTATGGCAGAAAACAAAGGAAAAGCAAGAACTCTCTTCACAAGGCGGCAAGAAAGAGAGTGAGTGAAGGAGCAACTGCCAAACACTTATAAAACCAACAGATTTTGTGAGAACTCACTCACTATCATGAAAACAGCATGGAGGAAACCATCCCCATCATCCAATCACCTCCCTCCCTTGACACATGTTCCAGATGAGATTTGGGTGGGTTTTCCATATTATATGCAAACCCTATAATATGCATATGTCAAATGCATCCATTTGAAGATGCACCTTTTAAAATGTAACTACCTCTGAGGACTTCAGTTACTACCTTATACCCACAGATTTTCCCACTGTGGTCCTCGGATCCTAAGCTTCCTCAGCAGAATGTGAGTAGTCATTTTAGTTGCAAAGGGACAGAGCTCTAGGCTTCTAACTCTGAATTCAGTAAAAATGGCTTTGTTTTCTACTGCATACATTGGACTTCTAAACAGGATTGCATTGAAGGAAAAAAAATTACATTTGAGGATTATTGCTTTTGTTGACAGTCAAGATGAAGATAATTACAGACTTTTTTTCCAGTTCATTCAATCTTCCAAGGTGTGTCCTTTGCTTGGAATAGCACGTTATTGACCTCATTATTATACTTTAATGTCATTATATCATAAGCATGAAAAAAAATTTAAATCCCCGAATATATTGCTCACTGAAAAATAAATTGCTCAATCTTAATTTTTAAATTTAACTTTTAAATTATTTACTCAAATTCCAATTAACATTTGCTCTTTCCATTTTCTGAGATCCTCCATCCTTGCCTCCACCCTTCTTTCACTGTCTACATTTCATTCTTCCTTCTGATTTTAACTTACGATCACCTCCCCAAAGAAGTTTTCCTAATCTTATACTTTCTTCTCCCAGTTATATTTTCTTTCTAGTTTTATTATGTCACTGTTTAGCCTTATCTATCCCAAATGAATAGTAAGCTCCTGAGAACCATGTCTATCTGCTGACCACTGGCATCCCCAAATCTAGCAGATCTAGTGCTTATTACGTACTCTGCAAATGTGGAAGGAAGACACACAGCTTAGTTTACAACAGGGCCTGTTTGTCACCAATTCTAGGTGGTTTTCTTAGAATTTATAATTGTTATTTCCTCGTACATTGCTGTTTCTTATGCCATAATGACTAATACAGCTGCCTCCTGGCTGACATCACTCTCCCTTTTCATCAAGTTCACACACATTTTCCTGGCTTCTGAGGACCACATGTCACATCTGCCTTTGCTTCATTTATTGTTCTCTGTTGAAATCTTCTGCTCGTTGTCAGATTGGACTCTTGACTATCCCTTGGTGAACCTGTGTTTTCTTACTGTCAACACTGAAATACTGCCTGCACTGAAGTTCTGCCTAAAGCCTTTTCCAAGTTACATGGGTCACTTTTTTCTTGACTGCCTACTGCAGATATTGTTAATATTACACCTATCCAGTAATTCACTATGTTTGTATACTGCTTTCTTAATTTTGATCAAATAACAGCCATGTCATTTTATGTAGACTGTTGGACCCAGAGTGGGAACTCAATAGACGCTTATTGACTGATTGATTGCTGTATAACATTTATGCCACTACATTCTGAGACCCTTGCCTCATAAATTAGGTCAGTAGATTGTTGCTCTTAAAAAAAATCAATGCTAATTTTGAAATAATCTCAAGGTTACAGAAGACCTGAATGTACAGTACAAGAACTTTTCTTCTTTGAACTATTTGAGAAAAAGTTGCCAACCTGATGTCTAATCACCTCCAAATGCCCTAGCATGTGTTTCTGTCAAAGATCTTTTTCTACATAACCATTATACAATATAACCATCAACATCAGGAAATTAATACTGATACATTTCTCCTATTTAAACTTAGACCCAATTCAATTTTTTCCAACTGTCTCCATATTGCTTTTTATAGCAAAAGATTCCAGTTCAGAATCTTCATGCATTTCATTTTTATGTCTCTTTAGTTTCCATGATGCTTTTGAAGATTACTTACTTAGTATTTGTAAAATGTCCATCAATTCTGGTTCATCTGATGTTTTCTTACGATTAGACTCAGATTATTAATCTTTGGGAGTAGTACACAGAAGTTATGCCATGTTCTACTAATTGTACTCTATTTGGTGGCACATAATTTTAATTTGTTCCATTACTAATAATATTTACTTTGCTCACTTGATTAAGGAAGTATCTCCCTGGCTGCTGCACTTTGAAGTTACTCTTTTTCTCTTTTTAATTAGTAAGTATATTGTGAAGAGCTATTTTTAACTATGTAAATATCCAATTCCTCATCAAACTTTCAATTTATTGCTTTATGGTTTTCTATTTTAATCAGCGAGTCATAAAACATTGCTATCATTATTTTAGTGCCCAATTTGTCATAGATTTGCCCAGTGATACACTAGTTAAGCTAGCTTCTGAGAACTTTTGAAATATTCCCATCATTCTTTGAGAATGTACTTGCTTTCTGGGATAAAGTGATACTTCAGACTCCTCTTGTGGTCTCCTTACCCAAATCAGAACTCAGCCATTTCTCCAGGGAACTCTTGTACCTTCAAGTGGGGAATGATCATTAGAAGCCAAGATTAGTGTGTAGGTATATTCACCACTATCGGGCTATCATTGCTTGCAAACTTTCTTGGTGGATAGAACTAGAGAATATACATGTACGTATGTCGTAATTTTTATTGCTATGGTTTCTTTCTAATTTGGTCTTGAGGTTTCTCTCTGCTTTTGATTCATCCTCACTCCAGGATACCTCCATGTGAGTATTCTCTTCACACATCTGTGCTTTAGGGTTCTCCTCAGCACGGTTTTTCTCTGGCATGCACAACCATCTTTCTCTCCATGTGGTTGCATCCTTTCCTGTCCGGGCCCTGCTATCCCACATCAAACTTTTTCCCATGGGTGGTCAGCTTCATCATTCTACCTGGTCTCTGTCACCTAATGACAAGCTGCTCATTTGCAAAGGTACCCTCCTCACTCTGCATAGTCTCTAAAACTCTGAGCTACGTCATCCCATAGACTATTTCCTTTTAACTCTGTTCAGACTCTGACTCCCCACTGCAGCCATTCCCACCCCTTGATGCCTTTCTCCTTCTGCTTGGGCTTTGATACCCTAAGCTGATCACTCCAGGCCACGCTTCCACCTAGAAGCCTAGCTTGCTCTGCCTGGCTTCAGAGCATGAGGACTGAAAGTCCTAAGTCGGGAAAGGAAGGAGAGGAAAAAGGAAAAAGAAGAAAAAAGATCTTTGATGTTTTTGCTTGCTCATAGTCACCAACATTTTTCTTCTTTCTATTGTTTTTCTTTTCTTTTCCCCTAAAGAATCACTTCTAATTTAATTTGAGATCTCTTACTTCAGGGAAACCTTTGTTTTCCTAATCAATGATCACAACACTAGCTTCTCTATTATGTATTCTTTTATGAAAGTCATAACACAGATATAACTCAACACACTGAGTATTTAATAAATATGACTATTTCAATTCATAGCAGTGTAATGAATTATTGGCCCAGCAATAATTCATTGAAGGGCACTGATTTGCAAACTCTTAAGTAGGAGTAGAACCCTACAGAAATTGATGATATGTAACATTATTTTATTCATTTTATTTTCTCATAATACTTTCTCATAATACCGCAACAATACTTTAAAAGTGAAAAATTGGACCAAATACCAGTAAATCTAATTGTAATGAACATATAATTTTTATTTCCATTGGAGTGTCTAAAGTGATATATTACTTGACATTATCTATCTACATTCTTTTAGTAGTGAAATGCTCAGATTCATTTTGAAAATTAAATAAAAATATAAACACAACCCAAAATGTGGTTTTCCAAGGCAAGCAATATGCTATTTTACTGTTTATTTGTAACATACTCACAGTAGGAAAAAAAATTTGTATACATACGTATGTGTGTGTGTGTGTGTGTGTGTGTGTATACATATATCCGTGAAGGTTCATGTTACTTGTTTTGATGGTGTTTAATAAAGTATTTGAGATTGTGATATTAGCATATGTTCTAATCATTCAAATATTTATTCATGTCAGAAATAACAAAGACTGTATTTTAGACAATGGGTTATCCCATTATCTGGTATAACCACACTTTAGATAAAGCAAAACTCTATTGAGATAAATTAAGAAAATAAAGGATGTTTGAACAGATAATGCTGCTTTCAATAAGAGTGATACGATTAGCTAAATGCATATTATCTATTTAATGGAAAGACAACTTTTGTAGGCTTCCTTAATTGTAAGTGAACAGAATTTCTTTTTTAATAATATTAGTTCAAAATAGTCCAGTGAGTTCCACTGTTTGAAACAAACCAAATATTCCAAGCTATTTGAATTGCATCTGGTGGCAGAAGTAACAAGATTTCATCATACATTCTGTAAGAATGATTAGAGAGAAGAAAATCTAGTGTTCTGGGACACATTCTGTGCAGAGCACTAGGCTATTTTTTAATCTTCTTTCATTTACTTCTCAAGCAACCTGAAAGATACTTATCATTCCTCTCAAATAACAGCAAATTAAAAGAGAGCTTAAGTAACTTGACTTATTATTTTTATTATAGGGATGAACACTCCTTGGGACATGCAGAGAAGATAATGGCAATGGCAACTCCTAGAGTTATGCAATGTCATGGCCCAGTTATAAAGGTTAAACATAAATTAGTTACTTCCTCAACTTTCCATGGCATCATTTTCCTTCCCAAACAAGCTTCTTACAATATTTCAAGAAAGCTTGTAGAGCTTTATGAATGTTAAGCAAAACCAAAATCACAAACTGTATTTCTACTTGAGTCTGCATATAAGATTTCTTCAATGAGGAAAATGGTTGAAAACACTAACTGATGTTATGTGGACATAGCAGAAAGTCACTCAGAAGTTACTCAGTTTCCTAATTTTGGCAAACTGGATAACATTTTACATTTTCCTGATCTAGAAAAATCATTATGACTTCTTTATTGGGTTGCAAGGGTAAATATAAAAATTTACTCTGATTTTACAGTCCTGCATGGCCAAGAATTATCATCTTTTTCATTTTATTCAATATGGCATTTATATGTCTCATTATATTAGCCACTGATGTTACATTAATGTCAGAGTGGTGTTTAATATATGTCTGACACTGGCGTTTAAAATGCTGTTAATGTGAGGAAGAAAGCTTCTTTCTTCTTTTTAAACTCAACTGGTCTTAAAGATTGTTCTTCCAACTTTTATTTTACTCCCTTCACCCCTCTGGCTCTAGATTCTTCCTTCAAGTTGACAGCCCCTAAATCTTTCTCTAACTCAGTTTTCTAGTGTCAAATTGTGAAGTAATGTCAGTTGAGAAGGTACATTTAAGAGCTTCAAAGGAAGCTCTTTTGAATTGTAAGAATGGTATTAAATGAAAAGAAGAGATGATCATTGTCACCTGCATGCAATATTTTACATTTCATCTGCTTGTGATTGTCTCTCCACCACCCATATATATCAACATATACAAAACATACACACACACCCCACATATGCTTTGATGTTTTACAACCTTCTGTACTTCATTAGTTGAACAGCCTTGGGAAAGTCAATTGCACTTCCAGAACCTAATCTTGCCATTGAGCAGCAGAAAAATAATGGCACTACCTTTGTTATTAGATAATTATAAGAATTCAGTGAGTTAAAACACGGAGAGAGTTTGATATACAGTCAACAAACATATTGTCTACACAAAATTTGTAAACTATTGTTTACAATCTAGCAGTTGACTTTTTATCACATTTAGCATTTTATTAAATATTACTGCTTATAATTATTTAAAATTTTAATTGTATTGGTTTTATCTACTCCACTATATAATATGTGCTTTGAGGACACTGAGTTCTAAGATCAATTCATAGATTGGCTTACAGATTTTAGTTCATTAGAATCACTGACATATTAAATTTTAGAATTAAGAAGAGGTTTTAATTATTATAGTACTAACACATTGCTAAATATAAAATTGTTTAAGTCTGTGAAATAAAAATTTATGGTTAATAGAAGAAATAATTTGAACTATTTCATATTTTGATATTGTAGAGATATAACCAGGGACACATTAAAAGGCTGAGAGATTTTTACTTTCACTTGAATTTGAATTTAAATAGTACAGTTTCATAAAATCAAAATCTTCAGAATTTAGAGGTGAAAATTGGCCTTGTTTAGTAAACTTTAAGGCAAATTGATTTCAAGTAATATGGACCTCCCAGTTTCCTGAGACACAACAATATTGAAATTAGGTCAATTAACTTGATTTTAAGTAATGTGGCAACATATAGAAATTGTTCAAACTTATCTAGACAACAGCATTTACCTTAGTCTTCAAACTTACTTGACCAATGATATGATCTTGAACTGAAAAGAAAACTCTGTTTAAATACACAAGATATGCAAGTGTACCTCATTTGATTACTGTGCTTCATAGAGATTCTGTTTTTTTACAAATTAAAGCTTTGTGGCAACCCTGTATCAAGCAAGTCTATCAGTGCCATTTTTCCAAAAACATGTCCTTAGTTTGTGTCTTTGTGTCGCACTTTGATAAATCTACAATATTTCAGACAGTCGTTATTATTATAACTCTGATGCTGATCTGTGATCAGTGATCTTTGATGTTAGTACTATATTGTATTTGTTTGGGGGTGCAACAAACCACACTCGATACCACAAACTTAATTAATAAATGTTGTATGTTCTGACTGCTCCAACAACCAACCAGCCATTCCCCAATCTGTCTCCCTCTCCTTGGGCCTCCCTATTTCCTGAGACGCAACAATATTGAAATTAGGTCAACAATCCTACAATGGCCTCTAAATGTCCAAATGAAAGGAAGAGTCACATATCTCTCACTTTAAATCAAAAGCTAGAGGCGATTAAGCTTAATGAGGAAGGCATCTTAAAAGCTGAGATAGGCTGAAAACAAGGCCTTTTGAAACAGACAATTAGCCAAGTTGTGAATACAAATAAAAAGTTCTTGAAGGGAATTAAAAGTGCTATTCTAGTAAACACAAATGATAAGAAAGTGAAACAGGCTTATTGTTGATATGGAGAAAGTCTGAGAGGTCTGGATACATCAAACAAGGCGCAACATTTCATTAAGCAAAAGCCTCTTTCAGAGGAAGACCCTAATTCTTCAATTCTATGAAGGCTGAGAAAGGTGAGGAAGCTGCAGAAGAACGATTTGAAACTAGCAGAGGTTGATTCATGAAGTTTAAAGAAATAAGCCATCTCCATAACACACAAGTGCAAGACGAAGCAGCAAGTGCTGATGAAAAAGCTGCAGCAAGGTATCCAGAAGAGCTAGCTGGGATCTTTGATGAAGAAGATGCCATCCAGGACTTTCCAAACTGGAGAGGAGAAGTCAGTTCCTGGCCTCAACGTTTCAAAGGGCAAATTGTCTTTCTAGTTAGGGGCTAATGCAGCTGGTGACTTTAAATGGAAGCCAGTGCTGATTTGTCATGCTGAAAATCTCTTCGGAGTTTTTAAGATTTACACTAAATCTACTCTACCTATGTTCTCCAAATGGAACCACAAAGCAGACATTTTTCAAAAGAAGACATACATGAGGCCAACAAACATACGAAAAAAAGCTCATCATCACTGGTCATTAGAGAAATGCAAATCAAAACCACATT